>JANJGN010005411.1:0-22042 GCA_026770705.1 Isurus oxyrinchus
CCACCCCAACCCCCACTCACACATGCACTCTCCAACCCTACTCCCACTCACACACTTTCTCTCAAACCCCCACTCACACATTCTCTCTCCACCCCCACCCCCACTCACGCACTCTCTCTCCACACCCCACACCCACTCACACACTCTCTCTCCACCCCGATCCCCACTCACACACATTCTCTCCACACCCACCCCCATTCACACAATCTCTCTCCACCGCCACCACCACTCACACACTCTCTCTCCACCCCCACCACCACTCACATACTCTGTCAGCACCTCCACTAACACACTCTCTCTCCACCCCCACTCACAGACTCTCTCGTCACACCCACCCACACTCACATTCTCTCTCCACCCCCCACCCCCACTCTCACACTCTCTCTCCAGCCCCACTCACACGCTCTCTCTCCACGCCCACACTCTCTCTCCAGCCCCACCGTCACTCACACACTCTCTCTCCACCACCCACTCACACACTCTCTCTCCACCACCCACTCACACACTCTCCACCTACTGCCCACTCACACACTCTCCACCTACCGCCCACTCACACATTCTCTCTCCAATCCCACTCACACACACCCTCTCCACCCACACCCACACACTCTCTCCACCCCCACTCACACACTTTCTCTCCACCCCCACCCACACACTCTCTCTCCACCCCCACCACCACTCACATACTCTGTCAGCACCTCCACTAACACACTCTCTCTCCACCCCCACTCTCACACTCTCTCTCCAGCCCCACTCACACGCTCTCTCTCCACGCCCACACTCTCTCTCCAGCCCCACCGTCACTCACACACTCTCTCTCCACCACCCACTCAAACACTCTCCACCTACTGCCCACTCACACACTCTCCACCTACCGCCCACTCACACATTCTCTCTCCAATCCCACTCACACACACCCTCTCCACCCACACCCACACACTCTCTCCACCCCCACTCACACACTTTCTCTCCACCCACCGCTCACACACATTCTTTCCACCCCCCACCCACGCTCACGAAATCTCTTTCCACCCCCCACACACAAACTCTCTCTCCAACCCCACTCACACACTCTCTCCACCCCCACTCACACACTCTCTCCACCCCCACTCTCACACTCTCTCCACCCCCCACTCTCACACTCTCTCCACCCCCACTCTCACACTATCTCTCCACCCCACACACACACATTCTCTCCACTCCCACTACAACACTCACTCCACCTCCCACTCACAGATTCTCTCTCCACCCCCACTCACAAACTCTCTCTCCACCTCCACTCACACACACTCCCTCCACCGCCACTCACACACACTCCCTCCACCCCCCACTCACACACTCTCCCTCCAACCCTGCCCCCCACTCTCACACTCTGTCTCCACCCCCACTGTCACACACTCTCTCCACCCCAACTCGCACACCCTCTCTCCACCCCCACTCGCACACCCTCTCTCCACCCCCACTCGCACACCCTCTCTCCACCCCCACTCACACACTTTCCCTCCACCTCCCACTCACACACTCTCCCTCCACCTCAAACCCTCTCACACTCTCTCTCCACCCCCACTCTCACACTCTCCCTCCACCACCCATTCACACACTCTCTCTCCAGGACCCACTTACGCACTCTCCCTCCACCCCTAACCCCCTCTCACACTCTCTCTACACCACCACTCTCACACTCTCTCTCCATCCCCACTCACACACTCTCTCTCCACCCCCACCCCCACTCACACACTTTCCCTCCACCTCCCACTCACACACTCTCCCAACCCCCACACGCACACACTCTCACTCCAACCCCCACCACTCACACACAGTCTCTCCTGCCCACCCCCCACTCACACACTCTCCCACCCCCCACACTCACACACTCTCACTCCAACCCCCACTCAAACACTCTCTCTCTCCACCCCCACCACCACTCACACACAGTCTCTCCTCCCCACCACCCACTCACACACTTTCCCTTCACCCCGAACCCCACTCACACACTCTCCCTCCATTGCCCACTCACATCTCTCGCCACCACTCACTCACACACTCTCTCTCCATGACCCACTCACATACTCTATCTCCACCCCACATTCACACACTCTCCCTCCACCCTTAACCCCACTCACACACTCTCCCTTCACTCCCACTCACACAGTCTCCCTCCACCGCCACCCCCACTCACACACTCTCACCCCAACTCCACACTCATTCGCACACTCTTTCTCCACCCCCACTTACACACTCTCCCTCCACCCCCACCCCCCACTCACACAGTCTCCCTCCACCCCCACCCCCACCCACACCCCAACTCCCACTCACACACGCTCTCTCCAACCCCACCCCCACTCACAAACTCTCTCTCCACCCCCAATCACACACTCTCACTCCAACACCACACCCACTCACATACACACACACTCTCTCCACCCCCACGTACACACTCTCTCTCCAACCCCACTCACACAGTCTCTCTCCACCCCCCACTCACACACTCTCTCCTAACTACCCACTCACATACTATCCTTCCACCCCCACTCACACCACCACCCCAACCCCCACACACATGCTCTCTCCAACCCCACTCCCACTCACACACTTTCTCTCCAACCCCCACTCACACATTCTCTCTCCACACCCACCCCACTCACACACTCTCTCCACTCCGATCCCCACTCACACACACTCTCTCCACCCCCACCCCCATTCACACAATCTCTCTCCACACCCACCACCACTCACACACTCTCACTCTTCCCCCACCCCCACTCACACACTCTCCCTCCACACCCCACTCTCACACTCTCTCTCGAACACCACCCACACACTCTCTCTCCACCCCCACTCACAGACTCTCTCGTCACACCCACCCCCACTCACATTCTCTCTCCAACCCAACCCCCACTCTCTCACACTCTCTCTCCACCCCCATTCACACACTCTCCACCTACCGCCCACTTACACACTCTCCACCTACTGTCAACTCACACACTCAATCTCCAAACCCACTCACACACACCCTCTCCACCCACACTCACACACACCCTCTCCACCCACACACACACTTTCTCTCCACCCACCGCTCACACACATTCTCTCCACCCCCACCCACGCTCACGAACTCTCTCTCCACCCCCCATACATACACTCTCTCCCCACCCCCCACACTCTCTCCAACCCACACTCACACACACACTCCACTCCCACCCCCACTACAACACTCTCTCCACCCGCCACTCACAGACTCTCTCTCCACCCCCACTCACAAACTCTCTCTCCAACCCCACTCACACACACTCCCTCCACCGCCACTCACACACACTCCCTCTAGCCCCACTCACACACTCTCCCTCCAACCCTGCCACCCCCTCTCACACTCTCTCTCCACCTCCACTGTCACACTCTCTCCACCCCCACTCACACACCCTCTCTCCACCCCTACTCACACACTCTCTCTCCACCCCCACTCACATACTCTCCCACCCCCGACACTCTCACACTTTCACTCCACCCCCACTCACACACTCTCTCTCCAGCCCCACCACCACTCACACACTCTCTCTCCACCCCCAACTCACACACTCTCCCTCCACTCCCAAACCCCACTCACACACTCTCCCTCCAACCCCCACTAACACACTCTCCCTGCACCCACAACCCCTTCTCACACTCTCTCTCCACCCCCACTCTCACACTCTCTCTCCACGCACACTCACACACTCTCTCCACCCCCCACTCACACACTCTCTCCACCCCCCACTCACACACACACTCTCTCCACCCCCACTCACAAACTCTCTCTCCACCCCCACTCACAAACTCTCTCTCCACCCCCACTCACAAACTCTCTCTCCATCCCCACTCACGCACTCTCTCTCCACACCCACGCCCACACACACTCACTCTCCACCCCGATCCCCACTCACACACACTCTCTCCACCCCCACCCCCATTCACACAATCTCTCTCCACCCCCACCACCACTCACACACTCTCACTCTTTCCCCACCCCCACTCACACACTCTCCCTCCATGCCCCACTCACACACTCTCTCTCCACCTCCACCCACACACTCTCTCTCCACCCCCACTCACATACTCTCTCTCCACCCCCACTCACACACTCTCTCTCCACCCCCACTCACACACTTTCACTCCACCCCCAACTCACACACTCTCTGTCCAGCCCCACCACCACTCACACACTCTCTCTCCACCCCCACCCACACAATCTCTCTCCACACCCCACTCACACACTCTCCCACCCCCCACACTCACACACTTTAACACCACCCCCCACTCACACACTCTCTCCACCCCCCACTCACACACTCTCTCCACCCCCACTCACACACTCTCTCCACCCCCACTCACACACTCTCTCCACCCCCACTCACACACTCTCTCCACCCCCACTCACACACTCTCTCCACCCCCACTCACACACTCTCTCCACCCCCACTCACACACTCTCTCCACCCCCACTCACACACTCTCTCCACCCCCACTCACACACTCTCTCCACCCCCACTCACACACTATCTCTCCACCCCACACTCACACACACTCTCTCCAATCCCACACTCACACACACTCTCTCCAATCCCACCCCCACTCCCACACTCTCTCCAACCCCCACTCCCAGACTCTCTCTCCACCCCCACTCACAAACTCTCTCTCCACCCCCACTCACAAACTCTCTCTCCACCCCCACTCACGCACTCTCTCTCCACACCCATGCCCACTCACACACTCACTCTCCACCCCGATTCACAGTCACACACACTCTCTCCACCCCCACCCCCATTCACACAATCTCTCTCCACCCCCACCACCACTCAGACTCTCGCTCTTCCCCCACCCCCACTCACACTCTCCCTCCACGCCCCACTCACACACTCTCTCTCCACCCCCATTCACACAATCTCTCTCCACCCCCCACCACCACTCACACACTCTCACTCTTCTCCCACCCCCCACTCACACACTCTCCCTCCACGCCGCACTCACACACTCTCTCTCCACCCTCACCCACACACTCTCTCTCTCCCCCCGAACCCCCACTCACATACTCTGTCTGCACCTCCACTCTCACACACTATCTCCACTCCCACTCACAGATTCTCTCTCCACTCCCACTCACACACTCTTTCTCCACCCCCACACCTACTCACACACTCTCCCTCCACCACCCACTCACACACACTCTCTCCACCCCCACCCCCATTCACACAATCTCTCTCCACCCCCACCACCACTCACACACTCTCGCTCTTCCCCCACCCCCACTCACAGACTCTCCCTCCACGCCGCACTCACACACTCTCTCTCCACGCCGCACTCACACACTCTCTCTCCACGCCGCACTCACACACTCTCTCTCCACCCCCACTCACACACTCTCTCTCCACCCCCACTCACACACTCTATCTCCACTCCCACTCACAGACTCTCTCTCCACCACCACCCCCACTCACACGCTCTCTCTCCACCCCAATCCCCACTCACACACACTCTCTCCACCCCCCACCCCTAGTCACAAACTCTCTCTCCAACCCCATCCCCACTCACGCACTGTCCCTCCACTGCCCCCTCTCACACTCTCTCTCCGCCCCCACTTACAGACTGTCCCTCCACCCCGAACCCCACTCACACACTCTCCCTCCACCGCCAAACCCACTCATACACTCTCACCCCAACTAAACACCCACTCGCACACTCTTTCTCCACCCCCACTTACACACTCCCCCTCCACCCCCGCCCCCACTCACACTGTCTCCCTCCACCCCCACTCACACAGTCTCCCTCCACCCCCCACCCCTCCCAACACCCACTCGCACACTCTTTCTCCACCCCCACATACACACTCCCCCTCCACCCACACCCCCACTCACAGTCTCCCTCCACCCCCATCCCCACCCCACCCCCACTCACAGTCTCCCTCCACCCCCACCCCTCCCAACCCCCCACTCACACACTGTCCTTCCACCCCCACCGCGCACTCACACATTCTCTCTCCACCCCGTACTCACACACTATCGCTCCACCCCCACTCACACAGTCTCCCTCCACCCCCCACCCCACCCCAACCCCCACTCACAGACTCTCTCTCCAACCCACCCCCACTCACACACTTTCTCTCCACACCCAACTCACACACTCTCTCTCCACCCCCACCCCCAATCACGCACTCTCTCTCCACCCCCACCCCCCCCACTCACACTCTCTCTCCACCCCCAACCCCACTCACACACTCTCTCCACCCCCACCCCCACTCACAAACTCCCTCTCCACCCCCACCAACACTCATACACTTTCGCACCACCCCCACCCCCACTCACATGCTCTCTCCACCCCACCCAACTCACACACTCTCTCTCCACGCCCACTCACAGACTCTCTCTCCACACCCACGCCCACTCATACTCTCTCCCCACCCCCACTCACACACTCTCACTCCACCACCACACCCACTCACACACTCTCTCCCCACCCCCCCACTTACACACTCTCACTCCACCACCACACCCACTCACACACTCTCTCCCCACCCCCCACTTACACATTCTCTCCCCACTCCCCACTCACACACTCTCTCTCCACCCCCACCAACACTCATTCACTTTCGCACCACCCCCACCCCCACTCACATGCTCTCTCCACCCCACCCCTACTCACACACTCTCTCTCCACACCCACGCCCACTCACACACTCTCTCTCCACGCCCACTCACAGACTCTCTCTCCACACCCACGCCCACTCACACTCTCTCCCCACCCCCACCCCCACTCACACAGTCGCCCTCCACCCCCACCCCACCCCCACTCACACACTTTCCTTCCACCTCCCACACTCACACACTCTCACACCCCCCACACTCACTCCACCACACACGCACACACTTTCTCTCCACCCCCCACTCACACACTCTCTCTCCAGCCCCACCCCCACTCACAAACTCTCTCTCCACCACCACCCCCCACTCAAACTCTCTCTCCACCACCACCCCCCACTCACACACTTCCCCTCCACCTCCCACTCACACACTCTCCCACCCCCCACACTCACACACTCTCACTCCAACCCCCACTCACACAGTCTCTCCTCCCCCACCACCCACTCACACTCTCTCCCTTCACCCCGAACCCCTCTCACACACTCTCTCCACCCCCACCCCCACTCACAAACTCCCTCTCCACCCCCACTCACACACTTTCGCACCACCCCCACCCCGACTCACTCGCTCTCTCCACCCCACCCCACACACACACTCTCTCTCCACCCCCACTCACAGACTCTCTCTCCACACCCACGCCCCACTCATACTCTCTCTCCACACCCACCCCACTCTCACACTGTCTCTCCACGCCCACTCACAGACTCTCTCTCCACCCCCACCCCCAATCACGCACTCTCTCCACCCCCACCCCCACTCTCACACTGTCTATCCACCCCCACTCACACACTCCCTCTCCACACCCACTCACGACCTCTCTCTCCACCCCCACACCCAATCACGCACTCTCTCCACCCCCACCCCCCCCACTCACACTCTCTCTCCACCCCCAACCCCACTCACACACTCTCTCCACCCCCACCCCCACTCACAAACTCCCTCTCCACCCCCACCAACACTCATACACTTTCGCACCACCCCCACCCCCACTCACATGCTCTCTCCACCCCACCCAACTCACACACTCTCTCCCCACCCCCCACTCACACACTCTCACTCCACCACCCACTCACACACTCTCTCTCCACCCCTACTCACTGACTCTCTCTCCACACCCACGCCTACTCACACTCTCTCTCCACCGCCACACCCACTCTCACACTGTCTCTCCACGCCCACTCACAGACTCCCTCTCCACACCCACGCCCACTCACACTCTCTCTCCACCCCCACTCACACACTCTCACTCCACCCCCATACCCACTCACACACTCTCTCCCCACCCCCCACTTACACATTCTCTCCCCACTCCCCACTCACACACTATCATTCCACCCCCACTCACACACTCTCTCTCCACCCCCACCCCCACTCACACAGTCCCCCTCCACCCCCACCCCACCCCCACTCACACACTTTCCTTCCACCTCCCACTCACACACTCTCACACCCCCACAATCACTCCACCACACACGCACACACTTTCTCTCTACCCCCCACTCACACACTCTCTCTCCACCCCCACCCCCACTCACAAACTCTCTCTCCACCACCACCCCCACTCACACACTTCCCCTCCACCTCCCACTCACACACTCTCCCACCCCCCACACTCACACACTCTCACTCCAACCCCCACTCACACTCTCTCTCCACCCCCACCACCACTCACACACAGTCTCTCCTGCCCACCCCCCACTCACACTCTCCCAGCCCCCACACTCACACACTCTCACTCCAACCCCCACACACACTCTCTCTTCACCCCCACCACCACTCACACAGTCTCTCCTCCCCACCACCCACTCACACACTCTCCCTTCACCTCGAACCCCTCTCACACACTCTCTCCACCCCCACCCCCACTCACAAACTCCCTCTCCACCCCCACCACCACTCTCACACTTTCGCACCACCCCCACCCCGACTCACTCGCTCTCTCCACCCCACCCCACGCACACACTGTCTCTCCACCCCCACTCACAGACTCTCTCTCCACACCCACGCCCCACTCATACTCTCTCTCCACACCCACCCCACTCTCACACTGTCTCTCCACGCTCACTCACAGACTCTCTCTCCACACCCACGCCCACTCACACTCTCTCTCCACCCCCACCCCCCACTCTCACACTGTCTATCCACCCCCACTCACACACTCCCTCTCCACACCCACTCACGACCTCTCTCTCCACTCCCGACACACACAGTCTCTCTGCACACCCACTCACATACTCTCCCACCCCACACACTCTCACTCCAACCCCCACTCACACACTCTCTCTCCACCCCCACCACCACTCACACACAGTCTCTCCTCCCCACCACCCACTCACACACTCTCTCCACCCCCACCCCCACTCACAAACTCCCTCTCCACCCCCACCACCATTCACACACTTTCGCACCACCCCCACCCCACTCACACACTCTCTCTCCACCCCAACTCACAGACTCTCTCTCCACACCCACGCCCACTCACACTCTCTCTCCATCCCCTCCCCCACTCTCACACTCTCTCTCCATCCCCACCCCACTCTCACACTGTCTCTCCACGCCCACTCACACTCTCTCTCCACCCCCACCCCCACTCTCACACTGTCTCTCCACCCCCACTCACACACTCCCTCTCCACAACCACTCACAAACTCGCTCTCCACTCCCGACACACACACTCTCTCTGCACACTCACTCACACACTCTCTCTCCACCCCCACTCACACACTCTCTCCACCCCCACTCACACACTCTCTCTCCACCCCAAACTCACACACACTCTCTCCACCACCGCCCCCACTCCCACACTCTCTCTCCACCCCCCACTCACAGACTCTCTCTCCACCCCCACTCAGACTCTCTCTCCACCCCCACTCACACACTCTCTCCACACCCACTCACACACTCTCTCCACCCCCACTCACACACTCTCTCTCCACCACCACTCACACACTCTACTCCACCCCCACCCCCCACTCACACACTCTCCCACCACCCCAGACTCTCACACACTCTCTCCAACCCCCACCCCCACTCACATACTCTGTCTGCACCCCCACTCACAGACTCTCTCTCCAACCCAACCCCCACTCTCACACTCTCTCTCCAACCCCACTCACAGATTCTCCCTCCACCCCCACACTCTCTTTCCACCCCCACCCCCACACTCTCTTTTCACCACCCACTCACACACTCTCCACCTACCGCCCAGTCACACTCTCTCATCCACCCCCACTCACACACACCCTCTCCACACCCACTTACACACAACCTCTCCACCCACACTCACACACTTTCTCCACCCCCACATACACTCTCTCTCCACCCACGCTCACGAACACTCTCTCCACCCCCCACTCACACTTTCTCCACCCCCACTCACACACTTTCTCTCCACCCACCGCTCACACACACTCTCTCCACCCCCACCCACGCTCATGAACTCTCTCTCCACCCCCCACACACATACTCTCTCTCCACCCCCACTCACACCCTCTCTCTCCACCCCCACTCACACACTCTCTCTCCACCCCCACTCACACACTCTCTCTCCACCCCCACTCACACACTCTCTCTCCACCCCCACTCACACACTCTCTCTCCACCCCCACTCACACACTCTCTCTCCACCCCCACTCACACACTCTCTCTCCACCCCCACTCACACACTCTCTCTCCACCCCCACTCACACACTCTCTCTCCACCACCACTCACACACTCTCTCTCCACCCCCACTCACACACTCTCTCTCCACTCCCACTCACACACCCTCCCCACCCCACACTCACACACACTCCATGCCCACCCCCACTCACACACTCTCTCCACCTCCCACTCACAGACTCTCCCTCCACCCCCACTCACAAACTCTCTCCACCCCCACTCACACTCACTCCCTCCACCGCCACTCACACACTCTCTCTCCACCCCCACTCACACACTCTCTCTCCAACCCTGCCCCCACTCCCACATTCTCTCTCCACTCCCGCCCCGACTCACACACCGTCTCTCCACCCCTCTATCACACTCTCTTTCCACTCCCACACTCACCCTCTCACAACCCCCACTCTCACACTCTCTCTCCACACCCACCCGCACACTCTCCCTCCACTCCCACATTCTCCCTCCACCCCCACACACACTCTCTCTCCACCTCCACCCCCAACCACACCCCCACTCACACACACTCTCCTCACACCATCCCCACTCACACACTCACTCCGCCCCCAATTACACACTCTCCCTCCACCCCCACCCCCACTCACACATTCTCTCTCCAGCCCCCATTCACACACTCTCCTTCCACCCCCACCCTGTACTCAAGCACTCTCTCTCCACGCCCCACTCACACACTCTCTCTCCACCCCCACCCCCACTCACGCACTCTCTCTCCACCCCCACCCCCACTCTCACACTCTCTCTCCACACCCCACTCACACTCTCTCCACCCCCACCCACAAACTCTCTTTCCACCCCACCCCCACTCACACTCTCTCTCCGCCCCCACCCCCACTCTCACACTGTCTCTCCACCCCCACTCACGAACTCTCCCTCCACCCCCCACTCACACACTCTCTCTCGACCCCCACTCACACACTCTCTCCACCCCCACTCACACACTCTCTCTCCACCCCCACCCCCACTCAAGCACTCTCTCTCCAATCCCACCCCCACTCACACACTTTCGCTCCACCCCCACCGCCACTCACACTCTCTCCACCCCTACCCACAAACTCTCTTTCCACCCCACCCCCACTCACACTCTCTCTCCGCCCCCACCCCCACTCTCACACTGTCTCTCCACCCCCACTCACGAACTCTCCCTCCACCCCCCACACAAACACTCTCAATGCACACCACACACACTCTCTCTGCACCCCACACACACTCTCACTCCACCCCCACTCACACATTATCTCTCCACCCCCACTCACACACTCTCTCTCCACCCCCACTCACACACTCTCTCTCCACCACCACTCACACATTCACTCCACCCCCACTCACACACTCTCCCCACCCCACACACACACACTCTCTCCACGCCCACCCCCACTCACAAACTCTCTCCACCCCCACTCACACACCGTCTCTCCACCCCCACTATCACACTCTCTTTCCACCCTCACCCCCACTAACACACTCTCTCTCCACACCCACCCGCACACTCTCCCTCCACTCCCACACACACATTCTCCCTCCACCCCCACACACACTCTCTCTCCACCTCCACCCCCACTCCCCACACCCCCATTCACACACACTCTCCTCACACACCATCCCCACTCACACACTCACTCCGCCCCAATTACACACTCTCCCTCCACCCCCACCCCCACTCACACATTCTCTCTCCAGCCCCCACTCACACACTCTCCTTCCACCCCCACCCCGTCCTCAAGCACTCTCTCTCCACGCCCCACTCACACACTCTCTCTCCACCCCCACCCCCATTCACGCACTGTCCCTCCACGCACTCCCCCACTCACACACTCCCTCTCCACGGCCCACTCACACACTCTCTCCACCCGCACCCACAAACTCTCTTTCCACCCCACCCCCACTCACACTCTCTCTCCACCCCCACCCCCACTCTCACACTGTCTCTCCACCCCCACTCACGAACTCTCCCTCCACCCACATCACACACAGTCTCTCTCCACCACCACTCACACATTCTCTCGACCCCCCACTCACACACTCACTCCACCCCCACTCACACACTCTCTCCACCCACACTCACACACACTCTCTCCACACCAATCCCACACTCTCTCCAAGACCCACTCACAGACTCTCTCTCCACCCCCACTCGCAAACGCTCTCTCCACCCCTACTCACACACACTCTCTCCACCGCCACTCACACACTCTCTCTCCACCCCCACTCATACACTCTCTCTCCAACCCTGCCCCCACTCACACACTCTCTCTCCACTCCGGCCCCCAATCACACACTCTCTCTCCACCCCCACTCACACTCTCTCTCCACCCCCACCCCCACTCACAAACTCTCCCTCCACCCACACTCCCACTCTCACACTTTCTCTCAACCCTCCACTCCCACTCACGCACTCTCCCTCCACCACCACTCTCACACTCTCTCTCCAACCCCACTCCCACTCACACACTCTCTCTCCACCACCACTCACACATTCTCTCGACCCCCACTCACACACGCTCTCCACCCCCACTCGCAAACCCTCTCTCCACCCCTACTCACACACACTCCCTCCACCGCCACTCACACACTCTCTCTCCACCCCCACTCATACACTCTCTCTCCAACCCTGCCCCCACTCACACACTCTCTCTCCACTCCGGCCCCCAATCACACACTCTCTCTCAACTCCCACTCATACACTCTCCCTCCACCACTCCTCACACTCTCTCTCCCCAAACCATCCACCACTCACACACTCTCTCTCCACCCCCACTCACACACTCTCTCTCCACCCCCACCCCCACTCACAAACTCTCCCTCCACCCACACTCCCACTCTCACACTTTCTCTCAACCCCCCACTCCCACTCACACACTCTCCCTCCACCACCACTCACACACTCTCTCTCCACCCCCACTCCCACTCACACACTCTCTCTCCAACCCCCACTCACACACTCTCTCTCCAACCCTCACTCACACTCTCTCTCCAACCCCCACTCACACACTCTCCCTCCACCCCCAACCCCCTCTCACACTCTCTCTCCACTCCCACTCACACTCTCTCTCCAACCCCACCCCCACTCACAAACTCTCCCTCCACCCACACTCCCACTCTCACACTTTCTCTCAACCCCCACTCCCACACTCTCCCTCCACCACCACTCACACACTCTCTCTCCACCCCCCACTCACACACTCTCTCTCCAACCCTGCCCCCACTCACACACTCTCTCTCCACCCCCCACTCCCACTCACACACTCTCTCTCCAACCCACACTCACACACTCTCTCTCCACCCCCACTCCCACTCACACACTCTCTCTCCACCCCCACTCACACACTCTCTCTCCACCCCCCACTCACACACTCTCTCTCCACCCCCACCCCCATTCATGCACTCTCCCTCCATGCCCACCCCCACTCACACACTCCCTCTCCACGGCCCACTCACACACTCTCTCCACCCCCACCCACAAACTCTCTTTCCACCCCACCCCCACTCACTCTCTCTCTCCACCCCCACCCCCACTCTCACACTGTCTCTCCACCCCCACTCACGAACTCTCCCACCACGCCCCACACACACACTCTCTCTCTCCACCACCACTCACACATTCACTCCACCCCCACTCACACACTCTCTCTCCACCACCACTCACATTCTATCGACCCCCACTCACACACTCTCTCCACCCCCACTCACACACTCTCTCTCCACCACCACTCACACACTCTCTCGACCCCCACTCACACAGTGTCTCCACCCCCACTCACACACTCTCTCTCCACCCCCACTCACACACTCTCTCTCCACCACCACTCACACATTCACTCCACCCCCACTCACACACTCTCTCTCCACCACCACTCACACATTCACTCCACCCCCACTCACACACTCTCTCTCCACCACCACTCACACATTCTCTCGACCCCTACTCACACAGTGTCTCCACCCCAACTCACACACTCTCTCCACCCCCACTCACACACTCTCTCCACCCCCACTCACACACTCTTTCTCCACCCCACACTCACACACACTCTCTCCACCCCCACTCCCACACTCTCTCCAAGACCCACTCACAGACTCTCTCTCCACCCCCACTCGCAAACCCTCTCTCCATCCCCACTCACACACTCTCTCTCCACCCCCACTCACACACCCTCCCCTCCCCACAGTCACACACACTCTCTCCATGCCCACCCCCACTCACACACTCTCTCTACCTCCCACTGACAGACTCTCCCTCCACCGCCACTCACACACTCTCTCTCCACCCCCACTCACACACTCTCTCTCCAACCCTGCCCCCACTCCCACACTCTCTCTCCACTCCCGCCCCCACTCACACACCGTCTCTCCACCCCTCTATCACACTCTCTTTCCACCCTCAAACTCACCCTCTCACAACCCCCACTCTCACACTCTCTCTCCACCCTCACCCCCACTCACAGACTCTCTCTCCACACCCACCCGCACACTCTCCCTCCACTCCCACTCACACATTCTCCCTCCACCCCCACACACACTGTCTCTCCACCTCCACCCCCAACCACACCCCCAACCCCACCACCACTCACACATTCACTCCACCCCCACTCACACACTCTCTCTCCATCACCACTCACACATTCTCTCGACCCCCACTCACACACTCTCTCCACCCCCACTCACACACTCTCTCTCCACCCCCCACTCACACACTCTCTCTCCACCCCCACTCACACACTCTCTCTCCACCACCACTCACACATTCACTCCACCCCCACTCACACACTCTCTCTCCACCACCACTCACACATTCTCTCGACCCCGACTCACACACTCTCTCCACCCCCACTCACACACTCTCTCCACCCCCACTCACACACTCTCTCCAAGACCCACTCACAGACTCTCTCTCCACACCCACGCCCACTCACACTCTCTCTCCACCCCCACCCCCACTCTCTCACTCTCTCTCCACCCCCAACCCCAATCTCACAATGTCTCTCAACCCGCACTCACACACTCTCACCCCCACCCCCACTCACACACTCTCTCCCCACCCCCCCCCCCACTCACACACTCTCTCTTCACCCCACTCACACACTCTCTCCAAGACCCACTCACAGACTCTCTCTCCACACCCACGCCCACTCACACTCTCTCTCCACCCCCACCCCCACTCTCTCACTCTCTCTCCACCCCCAACCCCAATCTCACAATGTCTCTCAACCCACACTCACACACTCTCACCCCACCCCCACTCACACACTCTCTCCCCACCCCCCCCCCCACTCACACACTCTCTCTTCACCCCACTCACACACTTTCCCTCCACCACTACTTACACATTCTCTCTACACCCCCACCTCCACTCACAAACTCTCCCTCCACCCACATCACACACTCTCTCCACCCCCACTCACTCTCTCCACCCCCACTCACACACTCTCTCTCCACCTCACACTCACACACACTCTCTCCACCCCCCACTCACACTCTCTCTCCACCCCCCACTCACAGACTCTCTCTCCACCCCCACTCACAGACTCTCTCTCCACCCCCACTCAAAGACTCTCTCTCCACCCCCACTCGCAAACCCTCGCACCACTCCCACTCACACACACTCCCTCCACCGCCACTCACACACTCTCTCTCCGCCTCCACTCATACACTCTCTCTCCAACCCTGCCCCCACTCACACACTCTCTCTCCACTCCGGGCCCCCACTCACACACTCTCTCTCCACCCCACTCACACACTTTCCCTCCACCACTACTCACACACTCTCTCTCCGCCCCCACCCCCCCACTCACACACTCTCTCTCCACCCCCACTCACACACTCTCTCTCCACCACTACTTACACATTCTCTCTACACCCACACCTCCACTCACAAACTCTCCCTCCACCCACACTCCCTCTCTCACACTTTCTCTCCACCCCCACTCCCACTCACACACTCTCCCTCCACGACCACTCACACACTCTCTCTCCACCCCCACTCCCACTCACACACTCTCTCTCCACCCCCCACTCACACACTCTCCCTCCACCCCCAACCCCTTCTCACACACTCTCTCCACCCCCACTCAGACTCTCTCTCCACCCCCACTCACAAACCTTCTCTCCACCCCCACTCACACACACTCCTTCCACCGCCACTCACACACTCTCTCTCCACCTCCACTCATACACTCTCTCTCCAACCCTGCCCCCACTCACACACTCTCTCTCCACTCCGGGCCCCCATTCACACACTCTCTCTCCACCCCACTCACACAGTTTCCCTCCACCACTACTCACACACTCTCTCTCCACCCCCACCTCCCACTCACACACTCTCTCCACCCCCACTTACACACTCTCTCTCCACCACTACTTACACTCTCTCTCCACCCCCACCTCCACTCACAAACTCTCCCTCCACCCACACTCCCACTCTCACACTTTCTCTCCACACCCACTCCCACTCACACACTCTCTCTCCACCCCTCACTCACACACTCTCTCTCCACCCCCCCACTCACACACTCTCTCTCCACCCCCCCACTCACACACTCTCCCTCCATCCCCAACCCCCTCTCACACACTCCCTCCACCCCCACTCTCACACTCTCTCTCCACCTCCCACTCACACACTCTCACTCCATCCCCCACTCACACACTCTCTCTCCACCCCCACCCCCCACTCACACACTCTCTCCACCCCCACTCACACACTTTCCCTCCACCTCCCACTCACACACTCTCACTCCACGCCCCAGTCACACACTCTCTCTCCACCCCTACTCCCCACTCACACACTCTCCCACCACCCCACACTCTCCCTCCACCACACACTCACACACTCTCCCTCCACCACCCACTCACAAACGCTCCCTCCATCCACACTCCCACTCTCACACTTTCTCTCCACCCCCCACTCCCACTCACACACTCTCCCACCCCCACACTCACACACTCACTCCACCCAACACTCACACACTCTCTCTCCAACCACACCACCACTCACACACAGTCGCTCCACCCCCACCCCCCACTCACAC
This sequence comes from Isurus oxyrinchus, assembly GCA_026770705.1. NCBI lineage: Eukaryota > Metazoa > Chordata > Chondrichthyes > Lamniformes > Lamnidae > Isurus > Isurus oxyrinchus. The sequence continues at coordinate 17,373 of JANJGN010005411.1, forward strand.
ACTGTCCCACCACCGCACACTCTCACACTCTCCCTCCACACCCACTCATAGACACTCCCTCCACCCCCAACCACACACTCTCTCTCCAACCCCAACCCAATCACACACTCTCTCTCCACCACCCATACACAGACTCTCTCTCCACCCTACACTCACACACTCTCCCTCCACGTCGAACACCACTCACACCCTCACACACACTCTCCCCACACCATCCCCACTCACGCTCACTCTGCCCCCACTTACACACTCACCCTCCACCCCTACCCCTACTCACACACACTCTCTCAACCCCCACTCACAAATTCTCTCTCCACTCCCCCACTCATACACTCTCCTTCCACCCCACACTCACAAACTCTCTCTCCACCCCCCACTCACACTCTCTCTCCACCCCCCAACTCCCCACTCACACTCTCTCTCCACCCCCAAACCCACACACACACTCTCTGCACCCCCACCTCCACTCACAAACTCCCTCTCCACCCCTACCACTCACACACTTTCGCTCCATGCCACACTCACACACTCTCTCTCCACCCCCACCCACACACTCTCTCTCCACCCCCACCCCCACTCACACACTCTCTCTCCACCACCACTCACAGACTCTCTCTCCACACCCACGCCCACTCACACTCTCTCTCCACCCCCACCCCCACTCTCACACTCTCTCCCCACCCCACCCCCGCACACACACTCTCTCTTCACCCCACTCACACACTTTCCCTCCACCACTACTTACACATTCTCTCTACAACCCCCACCTCCACTCACAAACTCTCCCTGCACCCACACTCACACACTCTCTCCACCCCCACTCACACACACTCTCTCCACCCCCCACTCACACTCTCTCTCCACCCCCCACTCACAGACTCTCTCTCCACCCCCACTCACAGACTCTCTCTCCACCCCCACTCAAAGACTCTCTCTCCACCCCCACTCGCAAACCCTCTCTCCACTCCCACTCACACACACTCCCTCCACCGCCACTCACACACTCTCTCTCCGCCTCCACTCATACACTCTCTCTCCAACCCTGCCCCCACTCACACACTCTCTCTCCACTCCGGGCCCCCACTCACACACTCTCTCTCCACCCCACTCACACACTTTCCCTCCACCACTACTCACACACTCTCTCTCTCCGCTCCCACCCCCCACTAACACACTCTCTCTCCACCCCCCACACTCTCTCTCCACCACTACTTACACATTCTCTCTACACCCACACCTCCACTCACAAACTCTCCCTGCACCCACACTCCCACTCTCACACTTTCTCTCCACCCCCACTCCCACACTCACACACTCTCCCTCCACTACCACTCACACACTCTCTCTCCACCCCCACTCCCACTCACACACTCTCTCTCCACCCCCCACTCACACACTCTCCCTCCACCCCCAACCCCTTCTCACACACTCTCTCCACCCCAACTCAGACTCTCTCTCCACCCCCACTCACAAACCTTCTCTCCACCCCCACTCACACACACTCCTTCCACCGCCACTCACACACTCTCTCTCCACCTCCACTCATACACTCTCTCTCCAACCCTGCCCCCACTCACACACTCTCTCTCCACTCTGGGCCCCCACTCACACACTCTCTCTCCACCCCACTCACACAGTTTCCCTCCACCACTACTCACACACTCTCTCTCCACCCCCACCCCCCAATCACACACTCTCTCCACCCCCACTCACACACTCTCTCTCCACCACTACTTACACTCTCTCTCCACCCCACCTCCACTCACAAACTCTCCCTCCACCCACACTCTCACTCTCACACTTTCTCTCCACACCCACTCCCACTCACACACTCTCTCTCCACCCCTCACTCACACACTCTCTCCCCACCCCCCACTCACACACTCTCTCTCCACCTCCCACTCACACACTCTCACTCCATCCCCCACTCACACACTCTCTCTCCACCCCCACCCCCCACTCACACACTCTCTCCACCCCCACTCACACACTTTCCCTCCACCTCCCACTCACACACTCTCCCTCCACACCCACTCACAGACACTCCCTCCACCCCCAACTACACACTCTCTCTCCAACCCCAGCTCAATCACACATCTCTCTCCACCACCCATGCACAGACTCTCTCTCCACCCTACACTCACACACTCTCCCTCCACCCCCCACCCACGCACTCTCTCTCCACCCCCACCCCACCACTCACACTCTCTCTCCACCCCCAACCCCACTCACAAACTCTCTCCACCTCCATCCCCAATCACAAACTCCCTCTCCACCCCCACCACTCAAACACTTCCCACTGACACACTCTCCCACCCCCACACTCACACAGTCTCCCACCCCCACACTCACACACTCTCACTCCACCCAACACTCACACACTCTCTCTCCAACCACACCACCAGTCACACACAGTCGCTCCACCCCCACCCCCCACTCACACACTGTCCCACCACCCCACACTCTCACACTCTCCCTCCACGTCGAACACCACTCACACCCTCACACACACTCTCCCCACACCATCCCCACTCACACTCACTCTGCCCCCACTTACACTCACCCTCCACCCCTACCCCTACTCACACACACTCTCTCAACCCACACTCACAAATTCTCTCTCCACTCCGACTCACACACTCTCCTTCCACCCCACACTCACACACTCTCTCTCCACCCCCCACTCATACACACTCTCCACCCCCAACCCCCCTCTCACACTCTCTCTCCACCCCCAACCCCACACACACACTCTCTGCACCCCCACCTCCACTCACAAACTCCCTCTCCACCCCTACCACTCACACACTTTCGCTCCATGCCCCACTCACACACTCTCTCTCCACCCCCACCCACACTCTCTCTCTCCACCCCCACCCCCACACACACACTCTCTCTCCACCCCGACTCACAGACTCTCTCTCCACACCCACGCCCACTCACACTCTCTCTCCACCCCACCCCCACTCTCTCACTCTCTCTCCACCCCCAACCCCACTCTCACACTGTCTCTCAACCCCCACTCACACACTCTCACCCCACCCCCACTCACACACTCTCTCCCCACCCCACCCCCAATCACACACTCTCTCTTCACCCCACTCACACACTTTCCCTCCACCACTACTTACACATTCTCTCTACACCCCCACCTCCACTCACAAACTCTCCCTCCACCCACATCACACACTCTCTCCACCCCCACTCACTCTCTCCACCCCCACTCACACACTCTCTCTCCACCCCACAAACACACACTCTCTCCACCCCCCACTCACACTCTCTCTCCACCCCCCACTCACAGACTCTCTCACCACCCCCACTCACAGACTCTCTCTCCACCCCCACTCAAAGACTCTCTCTCCACTCCCACTCGCAAACCATCTCACCACTCACACACACTCCCTCCACCGCCACTCACACACTCTCTCTCCGCCTCCACTCATACACTCTCTCTCCAACCCTGCCCCCACTCACACACTCTCTCTCCACTCCGGGCCCCCACTCACACACTCTCTCTCCACCCCACTCACACACTTTCCCTCCACCACTACTCACACACTCTCTCTCCACCCCCACCCCCCACTCACACACTCTCTCTCCACCCCCACTCACACACTCTCTCTCCACCACTACTTACACATTCTCTCTACACCCACACCTCCACTCACAAACTCTCCCTCCACCCACACTCCCTCTCTCACACTTTCTCTCCACCCCCACTCCCACTCACACACTCTCCCTCCACTACCACTCACACACTCTCTCTCCACCCCCACTCCCACTCACACACTCTCTCCCCACCCCCCACTCACACACTCTCCCTCCACCCCCAACCCCTTCTCACACACTCTCTCCACCCCCACTCAGACTCTCTCTCCACCCCCACTCACAAACCTTCTCTCCACCCCCACTCACACACACTCCATCCACCGCCACTCACACACTCTCTCTCCACCTCCACTCATACACTCTCTCTCCAACCCTGCCCCCACTCACACACTCTCTCTCCACTCCGGGCCCCCATTCACACACTCTCTCTCCACCCCACTCACACAGTTTCCCTCCACCACTACTTACACTCTCTCTCCACCCCCACCTCCACTCACAAACTCTCCCTCCACCCACACTCCCACTCTCACACTTTCTCTCCACACCCACTCCCACTCACACACTCTCTCTCCACCCCTCACTCACACACTCTCTCTCCACCCCCCCACTCACACACTCTCTCTCCACCCCCCACTCACACACTCTCCCTCCATCCCCAACCCCCTCTCACACACTCTCTCCACCCCCACTCTCACACTCTCTCTCCACCTCCCACTCACACACTCTCACTCCATCCCCCACTCACACACTCTCTCTCCACCCCCACCCCCCACTCACACACTCTCTCCACCCCCACTCACACACTTTCCCTCCACCTCCCACTCACACACTCTCACTCCACGCCCCAGTCACACACTCTCTCTCCACCCCTACTCCCCACTCACACACTCTCCCACCACCCCACACTCTCCCTCCACCACACACTCACACACTCTCCCTCCACCACCCACTCACAAACGCTCCCTCCATCCACACTCCCACTCTCACACTTTCTCTCCACCCCCCACTCCCACTCACACACTCTCCCACCCCCACACTCACACACTCTCACTCCACCC
>JANJGN010005412.1:0-22036 GCA_026770705.1 Isurus oxyrinchus
TGCAGCTTGGGTAGTTTCTGGAGTTGGAGAGGGTGCAGCTCGTGTAGTTTCTGGGGATGGAGAGTGTGCAGTTCGGGTAGTTTCTGGGGTTGGTGACGGTGCAGCTCGGGTAGTTTTTGGGTCTGGAGTGGGTGCAGCTCGGGTAGTTTCTGTGGATTGAGAGGGTGCAGCTCGGATTGTTTCTGGGGATGGAGAGGGTGCAGCTCGGGTAGTTTCTGGGGGTGGAGAGGGTGCAGCACGGGTAGTTTCTGGGGATGGAGATGTGCAGCTCGGATAGTTTCTGGGGGTGCAGAGGGTGCAGCTCGGGTAGTTTCTGGGGGTGGAGATGCTACCGCTCGGGTAGTTTCTGGGGGTGGAGAGGGTGCAGCTCGGGTAGTTTCTGGGGATGGAGACGGTGCAGCTCGGTTAGTTTCTGGGGGTGGAGAGGGTGCAGCTCGGGTAATTTCTGGGGATGGAGAGTGTGCTGCTCGGGTAGTTTCTGGGGGTGGAGAGGGTGCAGCTCGGGAAGTTTCTGGGGATGGAGAGCGTGCAGCTCGGATAGTTTCTGGGGGTGCAGAGGGTGTAGCTCGGACAGCTTGTGGGTTTGGAGAGGGTGCAACTCGGACAGTTTCTGGTTGGAGAGGGTGCAGCTCGGACAGTTTCTTGTTGGAGAGGGTGTAGCTCGGGTAGTTTCTGGGGATGGAGAGGGTGCTGCTCGGGTAGTTTCTGGGGTTGGAGAGGGTGCAGCTCGGACAGTTTCTGGGGGTGGAGAGGGTGCAGCTCGGGTAGTTTCTGGGGATGGAGAGTGTCCAGCTCGGGTACTTTCTGGGGTTGGAGAGGGTGCAGCTCGGGTAGTTTCTGGAGTTGGAGATGGTGCAGCTCGGACAGTTTCTGGGGATGGAGAGGGTGCAGCTCGGACAGTTTCTGGTTCGAGAGGGTGCAGCTCGGTCAGTTTCTGGTTGGGGAGGGTGTAGTTCAGGTAGATTCTTGGGGTGGAGAGGGTGCAGCTCGGGAAGTTTCTGGTTGGAGAGGGTGCAGCTCGGGGAGTTTCTGTTTGGAGAGGGTGAAGCTCGGACAGTTTCACGGGGTGGGGAGGGTGCAGCTCGGATAGATTCTGGGGGTGTAGAAGGTGCAGCTCGGACAGTTTCTGGGGTTGGAGAGGGTGCAGATCGGGTAGTTTCTGATGGTGGAGAGGGTGCAGCTCGGGTAGTTTCTGGTGGTGGAGAGGGTGCAGCTCGGGTACTTTCTGGGGGTGGAGAGGGTGTAGCTCGGGCAGTTTCTGGTTGGAGAGTGTGCAGCTCGCGTAGTTTCTGGTGGTGGAGAGGGTGCAGCTCGGGTAATTTTTGTGGTTGGAGCGGGTGCAGCTCGGGTAGTTCCTGGGGTTGGAGAGTGTGCAGCTCCTTTAGTTTCTGGGGTTGGAGAGGGTGCAGCTCGGACAGTTTATGGGGGTGGAGAGAGTGCAGCTCGGACAGTTTCTGGGGGTGGAGAGTGTGCAGCTCGGGTACTTTCTGGCGTTGGAGAGGTTGCAGCTTGGGTAGTTTCTGGAGTTGGAGAGGGTGCAGCTCGTGTAGTTTCTGGGGATGGAGAGTGTGCAGTTCGGGTAGTTTCTGGGGTTGGTGACGGTGCAGCTCGGGTAGTTTTTGGGTCTGGAGTGGGTGCAGCTCGGGTAGTTTCTGTGGATTGAGAGGGTGCAGCTCGGATTGTTTCTGGGGATGGAGAGGGTGCAGCTCGGGTAGTTTCTGGGGGTGGAGAGGGTGCAGCACGGGTAGTTTCTGGGGATGGAGATGTGCAGCTCGGATAGTTTCTGGGGGTGCAGAGGGTGCAGCTCGGGTAGTTTCTGGGGGTGGAGATGGTACCGCTCGGGTAGTTTCTGGGGGTGGAGAGGGTGCAGCTCGGGTAGTTTCTGGGGATGGAGACGGTGCAGCTCGGTTAGTTTCTGGGGGTGGAGAGGGTGCAGCTCGGGTAATTTCTGGGGATGGAGAGTGTGCTGCTCGGGTAGTTTCTGGGGGTGGAGAGGGTGCAGCTCGGGAAGTTTCTGGGGATGGAGAGCGTGCAGCTCGGATAGTTTCTGGGGGTGCAGAGGGTGTAGCTCGGACAGTTTGTGGGTTTGGAGAGGGTGCAGCTCGGACAGTTTCTGGTTGGAGAGGGTGCAGCTCGGACAGTTTCTTGTTGGAGAGGGTGTAGCTCGGTTAGTTTCTGGGGATGGAGAGGGTGCAGCTCGGGTAGTTTCTGGGGGTGGAGAGGGTACAGCTCAGGTAGTTTTTGTGGTTGGAGAGGGTGCAGCTCGGGTAGTTTCTGCGTGGAGAGGCTGCATCTCGGGTAGGTTCTGGGGTGGGAGAGGGTGCAGCTCGGACAGTTTCTGGGGGTGGAGAGAGTGCAGCTCGGGTAGTTTCTGGGGTTGGAGAGGGTGCAGCTCGGGTATTTTCTGGGGATGGAGAGTGTGCAGCTCGGGTAGTTTCTGGGGTTGGTGAGGGTGCAGCTTGTGTAGTTTCTGGGGATGGAGAGTGTGCAGTTCGGGTAGTTTCTGGGGTGGAGAGGGTGCAGCTCGGGTAGTTTCTGGGGTTGGTGAGGGTGCAGCTCGGGTAGTTTCTGGGGGTGGAAAGGGTGCAGCTCGGGTAGTTTCTGGTTGGAGAGGGTGCAGCTCGGGGAGTTTCTGTTTGGACAGGGTACTGCTCGGACGGTTTCTGGGGATGGAGAGGGTTCAGCTCGGGTTGTTTCTGTGGTTGGAGAGGGTGCAGCTTGGGTAGTTTCTGAGGTGGAGAGGGTGAAGCATGGCTAGTTTCTGGGGATGGAGAGGGTGCTGCTCGGGTAGTTTCTGGGGTTGGAGTGGGTGCAGCTCGGGTAGTTTCTGGGGTTGTAGAGAGTGCAGCTCGGACAGTTTCTGGGAGTGGAGAGGGTGCAGCTCGGGTAGTTTCTGGGGTGGAGACTGTCCAGCTCGGGTACTTTCTGGGGTTGGAGAGGGTGCAGCTCGGGTAGTTTCTGGAGTTGGAGATGGTGCAGCTCGGACAGTTTCTGGGGATGGAGAGGGTGCTTCTCGGGTAGTTTCTGTGGTTGGAGAGGGTGCAGCTTGGGTAGTTTCTGAGGTTGAGAGGGTGCAGCGTGGGTAGTTTCTGGGGATGGAGAGGGTGCAGCTCGGGTAGCTTCTGGGGGTGGAGAGCGTGCAGTTCGGGTAGTTTCTGGGGATGCAGAGGGTGCAGCTCGGGTAGTTTCTGGGGGTGGAGAGGGTGCAGCACGGGTATTTTCTGGGGATGGAGATGTGCAGCTCGGATAGTTTCTGGGGGTGCAGAGGGTGCTGCTCGGACAGTTTCTGGGGATGGAGAGGGTGCAGCTCGGACAGTTTCTGGTTGGAGAGGGTGCAGCTCGGATAGTTTCTGGTTGGAGAGGGTGTAGCTCGGATAGTTTCTGGGGATGGAGAGGGTGCAGCTCGGGTAGTTTCTGGGGTTGGAGAGGGTGCAGCTCGGGTAGTTTCTGGTGGTGGAGAGGGTGCAGCTCGGGTAGTTTTCGGGGGTGGAGAGGCTGCAGCTCGGACAGTTTCTGGGGATGGAGAAGGTGCAGCTCGGACATTTTCTGGTTGGAGAGGGTGCAGCTCGGATAGTTTCTGGTTGGAGAGGGTGTAGCTCGGATAGTTTCTGGGGATGGTGAGGGTGCAGCTCGGGTAGTTTCTGGGGTTGGGGAGGGTGCAGCTCGGGTAGTTTCTGCTGGTGGAGAGGGTGCAGCTCGGGTAGTTTTTGGGGGTGGAGAGGCTGCAGCTCGGGTAGTTTCTGGGGATGGAGAGGGTGCAGCTCGGGTAGTTTCTGGGGGTGCAGAGGTGCCGCTCGGGTAGTTTCTGGTGGTGGAGATGGTGCAGCTTGGGTAGTTTCTGAGGTTGAGAGGGTGCAGCGTGGGTAGTTTCTGGGGATGGAGAGGGTGCAGCTCGGGTAGGTTCTGGGGGTGGAGAGCGTGCAGCTCGGGTAGTTTCTGGGGATGCGGAGGGTGCAGCTCAGATAGTTTCTGAGGGTGGAGAGGGTGCAGCTCGGACAGTTTCTGAGAATGGAAAGGGTGCAGCTCGGACAGTTTCTGGTTCGAGAGGGTGCAGCTCGGTCAGTTTCTGGTTGGAGAGGGTGTAGCTCAGGTAGATTCTTGGGGTGGAGAGGGTGCAGCTCGGGAAGTTTCTGGTTGGAGAGGGTGCTGCTCGGGGAGTTTCTGGTTGGAGCGGGTGAAGCTCGGACAGTTTCGCGGTGTGGAGAGGTTGCAGCTCGGATAGATTCTGGGGGTGGAGAAGGTGCAGCTCAGGCAGTTTCTGGGGTTGGAGAGGGTGCAGATCGGGTAGTTTCTGGTGGTGGAGAGGGTGCAGCTCGGGTAGTTTCTGGGCGTGGAGAGGGTGCAGCTCGGACAGTTTCTGCGGTTGGAGAGGGTGCAGCTCGGACAGTTTCTCGGCATGGAGAGGTTGCAGCTCGTGTAGTGTCTGGGGTGGAGAGAGTGCAGCTCGGGTAGTTTCTGGGGATGGAGAGGGTGCAGCTTGAATCGTTTCTGGGGTTGCACAGGGTGCAGCTCGGACAGTTTCTGGGTTTGGAGAGGGTGCAGCTCGGACAGTTTCTGGTTGGAGAGGGTGCAGCTCGGACAGTTTCTGGTTGGAGAGGGTGTAGCTCGGGTAGTTTCTGGGGTAGGAGAGGGTGCAGATCGGGTAGTTTCTGGTGGTGGAGAGGGTGCAGCTCGGGTAGTTTCTGGCGGTGGAGAGGGTGCAGCTCGGGTACTTTCTGGGGATGGAGAGGGTGTAGCTCGGCAGTTTCTGGTTGGAGAGTGTGCAGCTCGGGTAGATTCTGGTGGTGGAGAGGGTGCAGTTCGGGTAATTTTTGTGGTTGGAGAGGGTGCAGCTCGGGTAATTTCTGCGGTTGGAGAGGGTGCAGCTCGGACAGTTTCTCGGCATGGAGAGGTTGCAGCTCGTGTAGTGTCTGGGGTGGAGAGAGTGCAGCTCGGGTAGTTTCTGGGGATGGAGAGGGTGCAGCTTGAATCGTTTCTGGGGTTGCACAGGGTGCAGCTCGGACAGTTTCTGGGTTTGGAGAGGGTGCAGCTCGGACAGTTTCTGGTTGGAGAGGGTGCAGCTCGGACAGTTTCTGGTTGGAGAGGGTGTAGCTCGGGTAGTTTCTGGGGTAGGAGAGGGTTCAGATCGGGTAGTTTCTGGTGGTGGAGAGGGTGCAGCTCGGGTAGTTTCTGGCGGTGGAGAGGGTGCAGCTCGGGTACTTTCTGGGGATGGAGAGGGTGTAGCTCGGCAGTTTCTGGTTGGAGAGTGTGCAGCTCGGGTAGATTCTGGTGGTGGAGAGGGTGCAGTTCGGGTAATTTTTGTGGTTGGAGAGGGTGCAGCTCGGGTAATTTCTGGGGTTGGAGAGGGTGCAGCTCCTTTAGTTTCTGGCGTTGGAGAGGGTGCAGCTTGGACAGTTTATGGGAATGGAGAGAGTGCAGCTCGGACAGTTTCTGGGGGTGGAGAGTGTGCAGCTCGGGTAGTTTCTGGGGATGGAGACTGTCCAGCTCGGGTACTTTCTGGGGTTGGAGAGGGTGCAGCTCGGGTAGTTTCTGGAGTTGGAGAGTGTGCAGCTCGGACAGTTTCTGGGGATGGAGAGGGTTCAGCTCGGGTTGTTTCTGTGGTTGGAGAGGGTGCAGCTTGGGTAGTTTCTGAGGTGGAGAGGGTGCAGCGTGGCTAGTTTCTGGGGATGGAGAGGGTGCTGCTCGGGTAGTTTCTGGGGTTGGAGAGGGTGCAGCTCGGACAGTTTCTGGGGTTGGAGAGAGTGCAGCTCGGACAGTTTCTGGGGTTTGAGAGGGTACAGCTCGGGTAGTTTCTGGAGTTGGAGATGGTGCAGCTCGGACAGTTTCTGGGGATGGAGAGGGTGCAGCTCGTGTAGTTTCTGTGGTTGGAGAGGGTGCAGCTTGGGTAGTTTCTGAGGTGGAGAGGGTGCAGCGTGGGTAGTTTCTGGGGTTGGAGAGGGTGCAGCTCGGGTAGGTTCTGGGGGTGGAGAGGGTGCAGCTCGGGTAGTTTCTGGGGATGCAGAGGGTGCAGCTCAGATAGTTTCTGAGGGTGGAGAGGGTGCAGCTCGGACAGTTTCTGGGGATGGAGAGGGTGCAGCTCGGCAGTTTCTGGTTCGAGAGGGTGCAGCTCGGTCAGTTTCTGGTTGGAGAGGGTGTAGCTCAGGTAGATTTTTGGGGTGGAGAGGGTGAAGCTCGGACAGTTTCACGGGGTGGAGAGGGTGAAGCTCGGATTGATTCTGGGGGTGGAGAAGGTGCAGCTCAGGCAGTTTCTGGGGCTGGAGAGGGTGCAGATCGGGTAGTTTCTGGGGGTGGAGAGGGTGCAGCTCGGGAAGTTTCTGGGGATGGAGAGCGTGCAGCTCGGATAGTTTCTGGGGGTGCAGAGGGTGTAGCTCGGACAGTTTGTGGGTTTGGAGAGGGTGCAGCTCGGACAGTTTCTGGTTGGAGAGGGTGCAGCTCGGACAGTTTCTTGTTGGAGAGGGTGTAGCTCGGTTAGTTTCTGGGGATGGAGAGGGTGCAGCTCGGGTAGTTTCTGGGGGTGGAGAGGGTACAGCTCAGGTAGTTTTTGTGGTTGGAGAGGGTGCAGCTCGGGTAGTTTCTGCGTGGAGAGGCTGCATCTCGGGTAGGTTCTGGGGTGGGAGAGGGTGCAGCTCGGACAGTTTCTGGGGGTGGAGAGAGTGCAGCTCGGGTAGTTTCTGGGGTTGGAGAGGGTGCAGCTCGGGTATTTTCTGGGGATGGAGAGTGTGCAGCTCGGGTAGTTTCTGGGGTTGGTGAGGGTGCAGCTTGTGTAGTTTCTGGGGATGGAGAGTGTGCAGTTCGGGTAGTTTCTGGGGTGGAGAGGGTGCAGCTCGGGTAGTTTCTGGGGTTGGTGAGGGTGCAGCTCGGGTAGTTTCTGGGGGTGGAAAGGGTGCAGCTCGGGTAGTTTCTGGTTGGAGAGGGTGCAGCTCAGGGAGTTTCTGTTTGGACAGGGTACTGCTCGGACGGTTTCTGGGGATGGAGAGGGTTCAGCTCGGGTTGTTTCTGTGGTTGGAGAGGGTGCAGCTTGGGTAGTTTCTGAGGTGGAGAGGGTGAAGCGTGGCTAGTTTCTGGGGATGGAGAGGGTGCTGCTCGGGTAGTTTCTGGGGTTGGAGTGGGTGCAGCTCGGGTAGTTTCTGGGGTTGTAGAGAGTGCAGCTCGGACAGTTTCTGGGAGTGGAGAGGGTGCAGCTCGGGTAGTTTCTGGGGTGGAGACTGTCCAGCTCGGGTACTTTCTGGGGTTGGAGAGGGTGCAGCTCGGGTAGTTTCTGGAGTTGGAGATGGTGCAGCTCGGACAGTTTCTGGGGATGGAGAGGGTGCTTCTCGGGTAGTTTCTGTGGTTGGAGAGGGTGCAGCTTGGGTAGTTTCTGAGGTTGAGAGGGTGCAGCGTGGGTAGTTTCTGGGGATGGAGAGGGTGCAGCTCGGGTAGCTTCTGGGGGTGGAGAGCGTGCAGCTCGGGTAGTTTCTGGGGATGCAGAGGGTGCAGCTCGGGTAGTTTCTGGGGGTGGAGAGGGTGCAGCACGGGTATTTTCTGGGGATGGAGATGTGCAGCTCGGATAGTTTCTGGGGGTGCAGAGGGTGCTGCTCGGACAGTTTCTGGGGATGGAGAGGGTGCAGCTCGGACAGTTTCTGGTTGGAGAGGGTGCAGCTCGGATAGTTTCTGGTTGGAGAGGGTGTAGCTCGGATAGTTTCTGGGGATGGAGAGGGTGCAGCTCGGGTAGTTTCTGGGGTTGGAGAGGGTGCAGCTCGGGTAGTTTCTGGTGGTGGAGAGGGTGCAGCTCGGGTAGTTTTCGGGGGTGGAGAGGCTGCAGCTCGGACAGTTTCTGGGGATGGAGAAGGTGCAGCTCGGACATTTTCTGGTTGGAGAGGGTGCAGCTCGGATAGTTTCTGGTTGGAGAGGGTGTAGCTCGGATAGTTTCTGGGGATGGTGAGGGTGCAGCTCGGGTAGTTTCTGGGGTTGGGGAGGGTGCAGCTCGGGTAGTTTCTGCTGGTGGAGAGGGTGCAGCTCGGGTAGTTTTTGGGGGTGGAGAGGCTGCAGCTCGGGTAGTTTCTGGGGATGGAGAGGGTGCAGCTCGGGTAGTTTCTGGGGGTGCAGAGGTGCCGCTCGGGTAGTTTCTGGTGGTGGAGATGGTGCAGCTTGGGTAGTTTCTGAGGTTGAGAGGGTGCAGCGTGGGTAGTTTCTGGGGATGGAGAGGGTGCAGCTCGGGTAGGTTCTGGGGGTGGAGAGCGTGCAGCTCGGGTAGTTTCTGGGGATGCGGAGGGTGCAGCTCAGATAGTTTCTGAGGGTGGAGAGGGTGCAGCTCGGACAGTTTCTGAGAATGGAAAGGGTGCAGCTCGGACAGTTTCTGGTTCGAGAGGGTGCAGCTCGGTCAGTTTCTGGTTGGAGAGGGTGTAGCTCAGGTAGATTCTTGGGGTGGAGAGGGTGCAGCTCGGGAAGTTTCTGGTTGGAGAGGGTGCTGCTCGGGGAGTTTCTGGTTGGAGCGGGTGAAGCTCGGACAGTTTCGCGGTGTGGAGAGGTTGCAGCTCGGATAGATTCTGGGGGTGGAGAAGGTGCAGCTCAGGCAGTTTCTGGGGTTGGAGAGGGTGCAGATCGGGTAGTTTCTGGTGGTGGAGAGGGTGCAGCTCGGGTAGTTTCTGGGCGTGGAGAGGGTGCAGCTCGGACAGTTTCTGCGGTTGGAGAGGGTGCAGCTCGGACAGTTTCTCGGCATGGAGAGGTTGCAGCTCGTGTAGTGTCTGGGGTGGAGAGAGTGCAGCTCGGGTAGTTTCTGGGGATGGAGAGGGTGCAGCTTGAATCGTTTCTGGGGTTGCACAGGGTGCAGCTCGGACAGTTTCTGGGTTTGGAGAGGGTGCAGCTCGGACAGTTTCTGGTTGGAGAGGGTGCAGCTCGGACAGTTTCTGGTTGGAGAGGGTGTAGCTCGGGTAGTTTCTGGGGTAGGAGAGGGTGCAGATCGGGTAGTTTCTGGCGGTGGAGAGGGTGCAGCTCGGGTACTTTCTGGGGATGGAGAGGGTGTAGCTCGGCAGTTTCTGGTTGGAGAGTGTGCAGCTCGGGTAGATTCTGGTGGTGGAGAGGGTGCAGTTCGGGTAATTTTTGTGGTTGGAGAGGGTGCAGCTCGGGTAATTTCTGCGGTTGGAGAGGGTGCAGCTCGGACAGTTTCTCGGCATGGAGAGGTTGCAGCTCGTGTAGTGTCTGGGGTGGAGAGAGTGCAGCTCGGGTAGTTTCTGGGGATGGAGAGGGTGCAGCTTGAATCGTTTCTGGGGTTGCACAGGGTGCAGCTCGGACAGTTTCTGGGTTTGGAGAGGGTGCAGCTCGGACAGTTTCTGGTTGGAGAGGGTGCAGCTCGGACAGTTTCTGGTTGGAGAGGGTGTAGCTCGGGTAGTTTCTGGGGTAGGAGAGGGTGCAGATCGGGTAGTTTCTGGTGGTGGAGAGGGTGCAGCTCGGGTAGTTTCTGGCGGTGGAGAGGGTGCAGCTCGGGTACTTTCTGGGGATGGAGAGGGTGTAGCTCGGCAGTTTCTGGTTGGAGAGTGTGCAGCTCGGGTAGATTCTGGTGGTGGAGAGGGTGCAGTTCGGGTAATTTTTGTGGTTGGAGAGGGTGCAGCTCGGGTAATTTCTGGGGTTGGAGAGGGTGCAGCTCCTTTAGTTTCTGGCGTTGGAGAGGGTGCAGCTTGGACAGTTTATGGGAATGGAGAGAGTGCAGCTCGGACAGTTTCTGGGGGTGGAGAGTGTGCAGCTCGGGTAGTTTCTGGGGATGGAGACTGTCCAGCTCGGGTACTTTCTGGGGTTGGAGAGGGTGCAGCTCGGGTAGTTTCTGGAGTTGGAGAGTGTGCAGCTCGGACAGTTTCTGGGGATGGAGAGGGTTCAGCTCGGGTTGTTTCTGTGGTTGGAGAGGGTGCAGCTTGGGTAGTTTCTGAGGTGGAGAGGGTGCAGCGTGGCTAGTTTCTGGGGATGGAGAGGGTGCTGCTCGGGTAGTTTCTGGGGTTGGAGAGGGTGCAGCTCGGACAGTTTCTGGGGTTGGAGAGAGTGCAGCTCGGACAGTTTCTGGGGTTTGAGAGGGTACAGCTCGGGTAGTTTCTGGAGTTGGAGATGGTGCAGCTCGGACAGTTTCTGGGGATGGAGAGGGTGCAGCTCGTGTAGTTTCTGTGGTTGGAGAGGGTGCAGCTTGGGTAGTTTCTGAGGTGGAGAGGGTGCAGCGTGGGTAGTTTCTGGGGTTGGAGAGGGTGCAGCTCGGGTAGGTTCTGGGGGTGGAGAGGGTGCAGCTCGGGTAGTTTCTGGGGATGCAGAGGGTGCAGCTCAGATAGTTTCTGAGGGTGGAGAGGGTGCAGCTCTGACAGTTTCTGGGGATGGAGAGGGTGCAGCTCGGCAGTTTCTGGTTCGAGAGGGTGCAGCTCGGTCAGTTTCTGGTTGGAGAGGGTGTAGCTCAGGTAGATTTTTGGGGTGGAGAGGGTGAAGCTCGGACAGTTTCACGGGGTGGAGAGGGTGAAGCTCGGATTGATTCTGGGGGTGGAGAAGGTGCAGCTCAGGCAGTTTCTGGGGCTGGAGAGGGTGCAGATCGGGTAGTTTCTGGTGGTGGAGAGGGTGCAGCTCGGGTAGTTTCTGGGCATGGAGAGGGTGCAGCTCGGACAGTTTCTGGGGTTGGAGAGGGTGCAGCTCGGACAGTTTCTGGGCATGGAGAGGTTGCAGCTCGTGTAGTGTCTGGGGTGGAGAGGGTGCAGCTCGGGTAGTTTCTGGGGATGGAGAGGGTGCAGCTCGAATCGTCTGGGGGTGCACAGGGTGCAGCTCGGTCAGTTTCTGGGTTTGGAGAGGGTGCAGCTCGGACAGTTTCTGGTTGGAGAGGGTGCAGCTCGGACAGTTTCTGGTTGGAGAGGGTGTAGCTCGGGTAGTTTCTGGGGATTGAGAGGTTGCAGCTCGGGTAGTTTCTGGGGTGGAGAGGGTACCGCTCGGGTAGGTTCTGTTTGGAGAGGTTGCAGCTCGGGGAGTTTCTAGTTGGAGAGGGTGAAGCTTGGACAGTTTCTTGGCGTGGAGAAGGTGCAGCTCGAATAGATTCTGTGGGTGGAGAGGGTGGAGCTCAGGCAGTTTCTGGGGTTGGGGAGGGTGCAGCTGGGGTAGTTTCTGGGGATGAAGAGGTGCAGCTCGGATAGTTTCTGAGGGTGGAGAGGGTGCAGCTCGGACAGTTTCTGGGGATGGAGAAGGTGCAGCTCGGACAGTATCTGGTTCGAGAGGGTGCAGCTCGGTCAGTTTCTGGTTGGAGAGGGTGCAGCTCGGGTAGTTTCTTGGGGTGGAGAGGGTGCAGCTCGGGAAGTTTCTGGTTGGAGAGGGTGCAGCTCGGGGAGTTTCTGGTTGGAGAGGATGAAGCTCGGACAGTTTCTTGGCGTGGAGAAGGTGCAGCTCGAATAGATTCTGTGGGTGGAGAGGGTGGAGCTCGGGCAGTTTCTGGGGTTGGAGAGGGTGCAGCTCGGGTAGTTTCTGGGGATGAAGAGGTGCAGTTCGGATAGTTTCTGGGGGTGCAGAGGGTGCAGCTCGGACAGTTTCTGGGGATGGAGAGGGTGCAGCTCGGACAGTTTCTGGTTGGAGTGGGTGCAGCTCGGACAGTTTCTGGTTGGAGAGGGTGTAGCTCGGGTAGTTTCTGGGGATGGAGAGGGAGCTGCTCGGGTAGTTTCTGGGGTTGGAGAGGGTGCAGCTCAGGTAGTTTCTGCGTGGAGAGGGTGCTTCTCGGGTAGTTTCTGGGGTTGGAGAGGGTGCAGCTCGGACAGTTTCTGGGGATGGAGAGGTTGCAGCTTGTGTAGTGTTTGAGGTGGAGAGGGTGCAGCTCGGGTAGTTTCTGGGGATGGAGAGCGTGCAGCTCGAATCGTTTCTGGGGGTGCAGAGGGTGCAGCTCGGACAATTTCTGGGTTTGGAGAGGGTGCAACTCGGACAGTTTCTGGTTGGAGAGGGTGTAGCTCGCGTAGTTTCTGGGGATGGAGAGGGTGCAGCTCGGGTAGTTTCTTGGGGTGGAGAGGGTGCAGCTCGGGTAGTTTCTGTTTGGAGAGGGTGCAGCTCGGGGAGTTTCTGGTTGGAGAGGATGAAGCTCGGACAGTTTCTTGGGGTGGAGAAGGTGCAGCTCGCATAGATTCTGTGGGTGGAGAGGGTGCAGCTTGGGCAGTTTCTGGGGTTGGAGAGGGTGCAGCTCGTGTAGTTTCTGGGGATGAAGAGGTGCAGCTCGGATAGTTTCTGGGGGTGCAGAGGGTGCAGCTCGGACAGTTTCTGGGGATGGAGAGGGTGCAGCTCGGACAGTTTCTGGTTGGAGTGGGTGCAGCTCGGACAGTTTCTGGTTGGAGAGGGTGTAGCTCGGGTAGTTTCTGGGGATGGAGAGGGAGCTGCTCGGGTAGTTTCTGGGGTTGGAGAGGGTGTAGCTCAGGTAGTTTCTGCGTGGAGAGGGTGCATCTCGGGTAGTTTCTGGGGTTGGAGAGGTTGCAGCTCGGACAGTTTCTGGGGGTTGAGAGAGGGCAGCTCGGGTAGTTTCTGGGGTTGGAGAGGGTGCAGCTCGGGTATTTTCTGCGGATGGAGAGTGTGCAGCTCGGGTAGTTTCTGGGGTTGGAGAGGGTGCAGCTCGTGTAGTTTCTGGGGATGGAGAGTGTGCAGTTCGGGTAGTTTCTGGGGTTGGTGAGGGTGCAGCTCGGGTAGTTTCTGGGGGTGGAAAGGGTGCAGCTCGGGTAGTTTCTGGTTGGAGAGGGTGCAGCTCGGGGAGTTTCTGTTTGGAGAGGGTTCTGCTCGGACGGTTTCTCGGGGTTGAGAGGGTGCAGCTCGGTTAGTTTCTGGTGGTGCAGAGGGTGTAGCTCGGGTAGTTTTTGGGGCTGGAGTGGGTGCAGCTCGGGTAGTTTCTGTGGATTGAGAGGGTGCAGCTCGGATAGTTTCTGGGGATGGAGAGGGTGCAGCTCGGGTAGTTTCTGGGGGTGGAGAGGGTGCAGCACGGGTAGTTTCTGGGGATGGAGATGTGCAGCTCGGATAGTTTCTGGGGGTGCAGAGCGTGCAGCTCGGAGAGTTTCTGGGGGTGGAGAGGGTGCAGCTCGGACAGTTGCTGGTTTGAGAGGGTGCAGCTCGGATAGTTTCTGGTTGGAGAGGATGTAGCTCGGATAGTTTCTGGGGATGGAGAGGGTGCAGCTCGGGTAGTTTCTGGGGTTGGAGAGGGTGCAGCTCGGGTAGTTTCTGGTGGTGCAGAGGGTGCAGCTCGGGTAGTTTTCGGGGGTTGAGAGGCTGCAGCTCGGGTAGTTTCTGGGGATGGAGAGGGTGCAGCTCGGGTAGTTTCTGGGGGTGGAGAGGTGCCGCTCGGGTAGTTTCTGGAGGTGGAGAGGGTGCATCTCGGACAGTTTCTGGGGTCGGAGAGGGTGCAGCTCGTGTAGTGTCTGGGGTGGAGATGGTGCCGCTCGGGTAGTTTCTGGGGGTGCAGAGGGTGCAGCTCGGGTAGTTTCTGGGGATGGAGAGGGTGCAGCTCGGTTAGTTTCTGGGGGTGGAGAGGGTGCAGCTCGGGTAATTTCTGGGGATGGAGAGGGTGCTGCTTGGGTAGTTTCTAGGGTTGGAGAGGGTGCAGCTCAGGAAGTTTCTGGGGATGGAGAGCGTGCAGCTCGGATAGTTTCTGGGGGTGCAGAGGGTGTAGCTCGGACAGTTTGTGGGTTTGGAGAGGTGCAGCTCGGACAGTTTCTGGTTGGAGAGGGTGCAGCTCGGACAGTTTCTGGTTGGAGAGGGTGTAGCTCGGGTAGTTTCTGGGGATGGAGCGGGTGCAGCTCGGGTAGTTTCTGGGGGTGGAGAGGGTACAGCTTGGGTAGTTTTTGTGGTTGGAGAGCGTGCAGCTCGGGTAGTTTCTGCATGGAGAGGGTGCATCTCGGGTAGTTTCTGGGGTTGGAGAGGGTGCAGCTCGGACAGATTCTGGGGGTGGAGAGAGTGCAGCTCGGGTAGTTTCTGGGGTTGGAGAGGGTGCAGCTCGGGTATTTTCTGGGGATGGAGAGTGTGCAGCTCGGGTAGTTTCTGGGGTTGGAGAAGGTGCAGCTCGTGCATATTCTGGGGATGGAGAGTGTGCAGTTCGGGTAGTTTCTGGGCTGGAGAGGGTGCAGCTCGGGTAGTTTCTGAGGTTGGTGAGGGTGCAGCTCGGGTAGTTTCTGGGGGTGGAAAGGGTGCAGCTCGGGTAGTTTCTGGTTGGAGAGGGTGCAGCTCGGGTAGTTTCTGTTTGGAGAGGGTTCTGTTCGGATGGTTTCTCGGGGTGGAGAGGGTGCAGCTCGGTTAGTTTCTGGTGGTGCAGAGGGTGTAGCTCGGACAGTTTTTGGGGCTGGAGTGGGTGCAGCTCGGGTAGTTTCTGTGGATTGAGAGGGTGCAACTCGGATAGTTTCTGGGGATGGAGAGGGTGCAGCTCGGGTAGTTTCTGGGGGTGGAGAGGGTGCTGCTCAGACAGTTTCTGGGGATGTAGAGTGTGCAGCTTGGACAGTTTCTGGTTGGAGAGGGTGCAGCTCGGATAGTTTCTGGTTGGAGAGGGTGTAGCTCGGATAGTTTCTGGGGATGGAGAGGGTGCAGCTCGGGTAGTTTCTGGGGTTGGAGATGGTGCAGCTCGGGTAGTTTCTGGTGGTGGAGAGGGTGCAGCTCGGGTACTTTTCGGGGGTGGAGAGGCTGCAGCTCGGGTAGTTTCTGGGGATGGAGAGGGTGCAGCTCGGGTAGTTTCTGGGGGTGGAGAGGTGCCGCTCAGGTAGTTTCTGGGGGTAGAGAGGGTGCAGCTCGTGTGCTGTCTGGGGTGGAGAGGGTGCCGCTCGGGTAGTTTCTGGGGGTGGAGAGGGTGCAGCTCGGGTAGTTTCTGGTGGTGCAGAGGGTGCTGCTCGGGTAGTTTTCGGGGGTGGAGAGGCTGCAGCTCGGGTAGTTTCTGGGGATGGAGAGGGTGCAGCTCGGGTAGTTTCTGGGGGTGGAGAGGTGCCACTCGGGTAGTTTCTGGGGGTGGAGAGGGTGCAGCTCGGACAGTTTCTGGGGTTGGAGAGGGTGCAGCTCGTGTAGTGTCTGGGGTGGAGATGGTGCCGCTCGGGTAGTTTCTGGGGGTGCAGAGGGTGCAACTCGGGTAGTTTCTGGGGATGGAGAGGGTGCAGCTCGGTTAGTTTCTGGGGGTGGAGAGGGTGCAGCTCGGGTAGTTTCTGGGGTGGAGAGGGTACTGCTCGGGTAGGTTCTGTTTGGAGAGGTTGCAGCTCGGGGAGTTTCTAGTTGGAGAGGGTGAAGCTTGGACAGTTTCTTGGCGTGGAGAAGGTGCAGCTCGAATAGATTCTGTGGGTGGAGAGGGTGGAGCTCAGGCAGTTTCTGGGGTTGGGGAGGGTGCAGCTGGGGTAGTTTCTGGGGATGAAGAGGTGCAGCTCGGATAGTTTCTGAGGGTGGAGAGGGTGCAGCTCGGACAGTTTCTGGGGATGGAGAAGGTGCAGCTCGGACAGTATCTGGTTCGAGAGGGTGCAGCTCGGTCAGTTTCTGGTTGGAGAGGGTGCAGCTCGGGTAGTTTCTTGGGGTGGAGAGGGTGCAGCTCGGGAAGTTTCTGGTTGGAGAGGGTGCAGCTCGGGGAGTTTCTGGTTGGAGAGGATGAAGCTCGGACAGTTTCTTGGCGTGGAGAAGGTGCAGCTCGAATAGATTCTGTGGGTGGAGAGGGTGGAGCTCGGGCAGTTTCTGGGGTTGGAGAGGGTGCAGCTCGGGTAGTTTCTGGGGATGAAGAGGTGCAGTTCGGATAGTTTCTGGGGGTGCAGAGGGTGCAGCTCGGACAGTTTCTGGGGATGGAGAGGGTGCAGCTCGGACAGTTTCTGGTTGGAGTGGGTGCAGCTCGGACAGTTTCTGGTTGGAGAGGGTGTAGCTCGGGTAGTTTCTGGGGATGGAGAGGGAGCTGCTCGGGTAGTTTCTGGGGTTGGAGAGGGTGCAGCTCAGGTAGTTTCTGCGTGGAGAGGGTGCATCTCGGGTAGTTTCTGGGGTTGGAGAGGGTGCAGCTCGGACAGTTTCTGGGGATGGAGAGGTTGCAGCTTGTGTAGTGTTTGAGGTGGAGAGGGTGCAGCTCGGGTAGTTTCTGGGGATGGAGAGCGTGCAGCTCGAATCGTTTCTGGGGGTGCAGAGGGTGCAGCTCGGACAATTTCTGGGTTTGGAGAGGGTGCAACTCGGACAGTTTCTGGTTGGAGAGGGTGTAGCTCGCGTAGTTTCTGGGGATGGAGAGGGTGCAGCTCGGGTAGTTTCTTGGGGTGGAGAGGGTGCAGCTCGGGTAGTTTCTGTTTGGAGAGGGTGCAGCTCGGGGAGTTTCTGGTTGGAGAGGATGAAGCTCGGACAGTTTCTTGGGGTGGAGAAGGTGCAGCTCGCATAGATTCTGTGGGTGGAGAGGGTGCAGCTTGGGCAGTTTCTGGGGTTGGAGAGGGTGCAGCTCGTGTAGTTTCTGGGGATGAAGAGGTGCAGCTCGGATAGTTTCTGGGGGTGCAGAGGGTGCAGCTCGGACAGTTTCTGGGGATGGAGAGGGAGCTGCTCGGGTAGTTTCTGGGGTTGGAGAGGGTGTAGCTCAGGTAGTTTCTGCGTGGAGAGGGTGCATCTCGGGTAGTTTCTGGGGTTGGAGAGGTTGCAGCTCGGACAGTTTCTGGGGGTTGAGAGAGGGCAGCTCGGGTAGTTTCTGGGGTTGGAGAGGGTGCAGCTCGGGTATTTTCTGCGGATGGAGAGTGTGCAGCTCGGGTAGTTTCTGGGGTTGGAGAGGGTGCAGCTCGTGTAGTTTTTGGGGATGGAGAGTGTGCAGTTCGGGTAGTTTCTGGGGTTGGTGAGGGTGCAGCTCGGGTAGTTTCTGGGGGTGGAAAGGGTGCAGCTCGGGTAGTTTCTGGTTGGAGAGGGTGCAGCTCGGGGAGTTTCTGTTTGGAGAGGGTTCTGCTCGGACGGTTTCTCGGGGTTGAGAGGGTGCAGCTCGGTTAGTTTCTGGTGGTGCAGAGGGTGTAGCTCGGGTAGTTTTTGGGGCTGGAGTGGGTGCAGCTCGGGTAGTTTCTGTGGATTGAGAGGGTGCAACTCGGATAGTTTCTGGGGATGGAGAGGGTGCAGCTCGGGTAGTTTCTGGGGGTGGAGAGGGTGCTGCTCAGACAGTTTCTGGGGATGTAGAGTGTGCAGCTTGGACAGTTTCTGGTTGGAGAGGGTGCAGCTCGGATAGTTTCTGGTTGGAGAGGGTGTAGCTCGGATAGTTTCTGGGGATGGAGAGGGTGCAGCTCGGGTAGTTTCTGGGGTTGGAGATGGTGCAGCTCGGGTAGTTTCTGGTGGTGGAGAGGGTGCAGCTCGGGTACTTTTCGGGGGTGGAGAGGCTGCAGCTCGGGTAGTTTCTGGGGATGGAGAGGGTGCAGCTCGGGTAGTTTCTGGGGGTGGAGAGGTGCCGCTCAGGTAGTTTCTGGGGGTAGAGAGGGTGCAGCTCGTGTGCTGTCTGGGGTGGAGAGGGTGCCGCTCGGGTAGTTTCTGGGGGTGGAGAGGGTGCAGCTCGGGTAGTTTCTGGTGGTGCAGAGGGTGCTGCTCGGGTAGTTTTCGGGGGTGGAGAGGCTGCAGCTCGGGTAGTTTCTGGGGATGGAGAGGGTGCAGCTCGGGTAGTTTCTGGGGGTGGAGAGGTGCCACTCGGGTAGTTTCTGGGGGTGGAGAGGGTGCAGCTCGGACAGTTTCTGGGGTTGGAGAGGGTGCAGCTCGTGTAGTGTCTGGGGTGGAGATGGTGCCGCTCGGGTAGTTTCTGGGGGTGCAGAGGGTGCAACTCGGGTAGTTTCTGGGGATGGAGAGGGTGCAGCTCGGTTAGTTTCTGGGGGTGGAGAGGGTGCAGCTCGGGTAGTTTCTGGGGTGGAGAGGGTACCGCTCGGGTAGGTTCTGTTTGGAGAGGTTGCAGCTCGGGGAGTTTCTAGTTGGAGAGGGTGAAGCTTGGACAGTTTCTTGGCGTGGAGAAGGTGCAGCTCGAATAGATTCTGTGGGTGGAGAGGGTGGAGCTCAGGCAGTTTCTGGGGTTGGGGAGGGTGCAGCTGGGGTAGTTTCTGGGGATGAAGAGGTGCAGCTCGGATAGTTTCTGAGGGTGGAGAGGGTGCAGCTCGGACAGTTTCTGGGGATGGAGAAGGTGCAGCTCGGACAGTATCTGGTTCGAGAGGGTGCAGCTCGGTCAGTTTCTGGTTGGAGAGGGTGCAGCTCGGGTAGTTTCTTGGGGTGGAGAGGGTGCAGCTCGGGAAGTTTCTGGTTGGAGAGGGTGCAGCTCGGGGAGTTTCTGGTTGGAGAGGATGAAGCTCGGACAGTTTCTTGGCGTGGAGAAGGTGCAGCTCGAATAGATTCTGTGGGTGGAGAGGGTGGAGCTCGGGCAGTTTCTGGGGTTGGAGAGGGTGCAGCTCGGGTAGTTTCTGGGGATGAAGAGGTGCAGTTCGGATAGTTTCTGGGGGTGCAGAGGGTGCAGCTCGGACAGTTTCTGGGGATGGAGAGGGTGCAGCTCGGACAGTTTCTGGTTGGAGTGGGTGCAGCTCGGACAGTTTCTGGTTGGAGAGGGTGTAGCTCGGGTAGTTTCTGGGGATGGAGAGGGAGCTGCTCGGGTAGTTTCTGGGGTTGGAGAGGGTGCAGCTCAGGTAGTTTCTGCGTGGAGAGGGTGCATCTCGGGTAGTTTCTGGGGTTGGAGAGGGTGCAGCTCGGACAGTTTCTGGGGATGGAGAGGTTGCAGCTTGTGTAGTGTTTGAGGTGGAGAGGGTGCAGCTCGGGTAGTTTCTGGGGATGGAGAGCGTGCAGCTCGAATCGTTTCTGGGGGTGCAGAGGGTGCAGCTCGGACAATTTCTGGGTTTGGAGAGGGTGCAACTCGGACAGTTTCTGGTTGGAGAGGGTGTAGCTCGCGTAGTTTCTGGGGATGGAGAGGGTGCAGCTCGGGTAGTTTCTTGGGGTGGAGAGGGTGCAGCTCGGGTAGTTTCTGTTTGGAGAGGGTGCAGCTCGGGGAGTTTCTGGTTGGAGAGGATGAAGCTCGGACAGTTTCTTGGGGTGGAGAAGGTGCAGCTCGCATAGATTCTGTGGGTGGAGAGGGTGCAGCTTGGGCAGTTTCTGGGGTTGGAGAGGGTGCAGCTCGTGTAGTTTCTGGGGATGAAGAGGTGCAGCTCGGATAGTTTCTGGGGGTGCAGAGGGTGCAGCTCGGACAGTTTCTGGGGATGGAGAGGGAGCTGCTCGGGTAGTTTCTGGGGTTGGAGAGGGTGTAGCTCAGGTAGTTTCTGCGTGGAGAGGGTGCATCTCGGGTAGTTTCTGGGGTTGGAGAGGTTGCAGCTCGGACAGTTTCTGGGGGTTGAGAGAGGGCAGCTCGGGTAGTTTCTGGGGTTGGAGAGGGTGCAGCTCGGGTATTTTCTGCGGATGGAGAGTGTGCAGCTCGGGTAGTTTCTGGGGTTGGAGAGGGTGCAGCTCGTGTAGTTTTTGGGGATGGAGAGTGTGCAGTTCGGGTAGTTTCTGGGGTTGGTGAGGGTGCAGCTCGGGTAGTTTCTGGGGGTGGAAAGGGTGCAGCTCGGGTAGTTTCTGGTTGGAGAGGGTGCAGCTCGGGGAGTTTCTGTTTGGAGAGGGTTCTGCTCGGACGGTTTCTCGGGGTTGAGAGGGTGCAGCTCGGTTAGTTTCTGGTGGTGCAGAGGGTGTAGCTCGGGTAGTTTTTGGGGCTGGAGTGGGTGCAGCTCGGGTAGTTTCTGTGGATTGAGAGGGTGCAGCTCGGATAGTTTCTGGGGATGGAGAGGGTGCAGCTCGGGTAGTTTCTGGGGGTGGAGAGGGTGCAGCACGGGTAGTTTCTGGGGATGGAGATGTGCAGCTCGGATAGTTTCTGGGGGTGCAGAGCGTGCAGCTCGGAGAGTTTCTGGGGGTGGAGAGGGTGCAGCTCGGACAGTTGCTGGTTTGAGAGGGTGCAGCTCGGATAGTTTCTGGTTGGAGAGGATGTAGCTCGGATAGTTTCTGGGGATGGAGAGGGTGCAGCTCGGGTAGTTTCTGGGGTTGGAGAGGGTGCAGCTCGGGTAGTTTCTGGTGGTGCAGAGGGTGCAGCTCGGGTAGTTTTCGGGGGTTGAGAGGCTGCAGCTCGGGTAGTTTCTGGGGATGGAGAGGGTGCAGCTCGGGTAGTTTCTGGGGGTGGAGAGGTGCCGCTCGGGTAGTTTCTGGAGGTGGAGAGGGTGCATCTCGGACAGTTTCTGGGGTCGGAGAGGGTGCAGCTCGTGTAGTGTCTGGGGTGGAGATGGTGCCGCTCGGGTAGTTTCTGGGGGTGCAGAGGGTGCAGCTCGGGTAGTTTCTGGGGATGGAGAGGGTGCAGCTCGGTTAGTTTCTGGGGGTGGAGAGGGTGCAGCTCGGGTAATTTCTGGGGATGGAGAGGGTGCTGCTTGGGTAGTTTCTAGGGTTGGAGAGGGTGCAGCTCAGGAAGTTTCTGGGGATGGAGAGCGTGCAGCTCGGATAGTTTCTGGGGGTGCAGAGGGTGTAGCTCGGACAGTTTGTGGGTTTGGAGAGGTGCAGCTCGGACAGTTTCTGGTTGGAGAGGGTGCAGCTCGGACAGTTTCTGGTTGGAGAGGGTGTAGCTCGGGTAGTTTCTGGGGATGGAGCGGGTGCAGCTCGGGTAGTTTCTGGGGGTGGAGAGGGTACAGCTCGGGTAGTTTTTGTGGTTGGAGAGCGTGCAGCTCGGGTAGTTTCTGCATGGAGAGGGTGCATCTCGGGTAGTTTCTGGGGTTGGAGAGGGTGCAGCTCGGACAGATTCTGGGGGTGGAGAGAGTGCAGCTCGGGTAGTTTCTGGGGTTGGAGAGGGTGCAGCTCGGGTATTTTCTGGGGATGGAGAGTGTGCAGCTCGGGTAGTTTCTGGGGTTGGAGAAGGTGCAGCTCGTGCATATTCTGGGGATGGAGAGTGTGCAGTTCGGGTAGTTTCTGGGCTGGAGAGGGTGCAGCTCGGGTAGTTTCTGAGGTTGGTGAGGGTGCAGCTCGGGTAGTTTCTGGGGGTGGAAAGGGTGCAGCTCGGGTAGTTTCTGGTTGGAGAGGGTGCAGCTCGGGTAGTTTCTGTTTGGAGAGGGTTCTGTTCGGATGGTTTCTCGGGGTGGAGAGGGTGCAGCTCGGTTAGTTTCTGGTGGTGCAGAGGGTGTAGCTCGGACAGTTTTTGGGGCTGGAGTGGGTGCAGCTCGGGTAGTTTCTGTGGATTGAGAGGGTGCAACTCGGATAGTTTCTGGGGATGGAGAGGGTGCAGCTCGGGTAGTTTCTGGGGGTGGAGAGGGTGCTGCTCAGACAGTTTCTGGGGATGTAGAGTGTGCAGCTTGGACAGTTTCTGGTTGGAGAGGGTGCAGCTCGGATAGTTTCTGGTTGGAGAGGGTGTAGCTCGGATAGTTTCTGGGGATGGAGAGGGTGCAGCTCGGGTAGTTTCTGGGGTTGGAGATGGTGCAGCTCGGGTAGTTTCTGGTGGTGGAGAGGGTGCAGCTCGGGTACTTTTCGGGGGTGGAGAGGCTGCAGCTCGGGTAGTTTCTGGGGATGGAGAGGGTGCAGCTCGGGTAGTTTCTGGGGGTGGAGAGGTGCCGCTCAGGTAGTTTCTGGGGGTAGAGAGGGTGCAGCTCGTGTGCTGTCTGGGGTGGAGAGGGTGCCGCTCGGGTAGTTTCTGGGGGTGGAGAGGGTGCAGCTCGGGTAGTTTCTGGTGGTGCAGAGGGTGCTGCTCGGGTAGTTTTCGGGGGTGGAGAGGCTGCAGCTCGGGTAGTTTCTGGGGATGGAGAGGGTGCAGCTCGGGTAGTTTCTGGGGGTGGAGAGGTGCCACTCGGGTAGTTTCTGGGGGTGGAGAGGGTGCAGCTCGGACAGTTTCTGGGGTTGGAGAGGGTGCAGCTCGTGTAGTGTCTGGGGTGGAGATGGTGCCGCTCGGGTAGTTTCTGGGGGTGCAGAGGGTGCAACTCGGGTAGTTTCTGGGGATGGAGAGGGTGCAGCTCGGTTAGTTTCTGGGGGTGGAGAGGTTGCAGCTCGGGTAGTTTCTGGGGTGGAGAGGGTACCGCTCGGGTAGGTTCTGTTTGGAGAGGTTGCAGCTCGGGGAGTTTCTAGTTGGAGAGGGTGAAGCTTGGACAGTTTCTTGGCGTGGAGAAGGTGCAGC
>JANJGN010005413.1:0-17500 GCA_026770705.1 Isurus oxyrinchus
GGAGATGGGGGGAGAGAGGGGAGATGGGGGGAGAGAGGGGAGATGGGGGGAGAGAGGGGAGATGGGGGGAGAGAGGGGAGATGGGGGGAGAGAGGGGAGATGGGGGGAGAGAGGGGAGATGGGGGGAGAGAGGGGAGATGGGGGGAGAGAGGGGAGAGGGGAGGGGGATAGAGGGGAGAGGGGAGGGGGATAGAGGGGAGATGGGGGGAGAGTGGAGGGGGATAGAGGGGAGATGGGGGGATAGAGGGGAGAGGGGAGGGGGATAGAGGGGAGATGGGGGGATAGAGGGGAAATGGGGGGATAGAGGGGAGATGGGGGGATAGAGGGGAGAGGGGGGGATAGAGGGGATAGGGATAGAGGGAGGATAGAGGGGAGAGGGGGTGGACAGATGAGAGGGGGGACAGACGGGTGGTGGGATAGAGGGGAGGGGGCGATAGAGGGGAAGGGGAGGGGGGAGGGATAGAGGGGAGGGGGGATAGAGGGGAGAGAGGCGGTGATAGAGGGGAGAAGGAAGGGTTAGAGTGGAGAGGGGGGGACAGAGTGGAGAGGGGGGGACAGAGTGGAGAGGGGGGGACAGAGTGGAGAGGGGGGGACAGAGTGGAGAGGGGGGGACAGAGTGGAGAGGTGGGATAGAGGGGGGGATAAAGGGGATGGAGGGGAGAGGGGAGGGATGGGGGGAGGGGGGAGGGATAGAGGGGGAGGGGAGGGGGAGAGGGGTGGTGATAGAGGGGAGCGGGGGATAGAGGGGAGAGGGGGAGATAGAGGGGAGGGGTAGAGGGATGGGTAGAGGGGAGTGGTGGAGGGGTACAGGGGAGAGTGGGGGAGGGGTAGAGGGGAGAGGGAGGGGTAGAGGGGAGAGATAGGGAGGGTTGTAGGGGCTGGAGGCGATTACAGATAAAGGGAGGTTTGGGGCTGGAGGAGGTTAGAAAGACATGGAGGGACTGGAGGAGGTTACCAAGATAGGGTTATTGGGACTGGAGAAGGTTCCAGAGATAGGGAGGGTTGTAGGGGCTGGAGAAGGTTACAGAGATAGGGAGGGCTGCCGGGCTGTAACCTCCTCCAGCCCCTACAACCTTCCCTATCTCTGTAACCTCCTCCAGCCCCTACAACCCTCCCTAACTCTGTAACCTCCTCCAGCCCCTACGACCCTCCCTATCTCTGTAACCTCCTCCAGCCCCTACAACCCACCTTATCTCTGTAACCTCCTCCAGCCCCTACAACCCTCCCTACCTCTGTAACCTCCTCCAACCCCTACGACCCTCCCTATCTCTTTAACCTCCTCCAGCCCCTACAACCCACCTTATCTCTGTAACCTTCTCCAGCCCCTACACCCCTCCCTTTCTCTGCAACCTCCTCCAGCCTCCTACAACCCACCCTATCTGTAACCACCTCCGGCCCCCTACAACCGTCCCTATCTCTGTACCCTCCACCAGTCCCTCCAATCCTATCTCTGTAACCTTCTCCAGTCCCTACAATTCTATCTCTGTAACCTCCTCCAGTCCCGACATTCCTATCTCTGTAACCTCCTCCAGTCCCGACATTCCTATCTCTGTAACCTCCTCCAGTCCCTACAATCCTATCTCTGTAACCTCCTCCAGTCCCTACAATCCTATCTCTGTAACCTCCTCCAGTCCCTACAATCCTATCTCTGTAACCTCCTCCAGTCCCTCCAATCCTATCTCTGTAAACACCTCCAGTCCCTACAATCCTATCTCTGTAAACACCTCCAGTCCCTACAATTCTAATTCTGTAAACACCTCCAGTCCCTACAATCCAATCTCTGTAGCCTCCTCCAGTCCCTGCATCCCTCCCTATCTCTGCAACCACCTGCAGCCCCACAACCCTCCCTATCTCTGTAACCTCCTCCAGCCCCCACAACCCTCCCTATCTCTGTAACCTCCTCCAGCCCCCACAACCCTCCCTATCTCTGTAACCTCCTCCAGCCCCCACAACCCTCCCTATCTCTGTAACCTCCTCCAGCCCCGTACAACCCTCCCTATCTCTGTAACCTCCTCCAGCCCCTACACCCCTCCCTATCTCTGTAACCTCCTCCAGCCCCTACAACCCTCCCTATCTCTGTAACCTCCTCCAGCCCCTACAACCCTCCCTATCTCTGTAACCTCCTCCAGCCCCTACAACCCTCCCTATCTCTGTAACCTCCTCCAGCCCCCTACACCCCTCCCTATCTCTGTAACCTCCTCCAGCCCCCACAACCCTCCCTATCTCTGTAACCTCCTCCAGCCCCTACTACCCTCCCTATCTCTGTAACCTTGTCCAGCCCCTACAACCCCTCCCTATCTCTGTAACCTCCTCCAGCTCCTACAACCTTCCCTATCTCTGTAACCTCCTCCAGCCTCTAGGACCCCCTGAGACCTCTGGTCTCCCCCAGCTCCAGCCCCGAGCACCTCCCCTCGCTTCCTGTCACTGTGCGCTTGGTGTCTGTGCCTTCAGTTTCCTGCTGAGGTTGTGGCCCACCTGGATCTTGTCATCGCTGGTGAAGTAATCCCTGTTTCACAAGGCCCACTGTTACACAACAAAGAACCATTGGGCCTTGAACCCCACCCACCCCCCACACCCCACCCCCGTCTCATTCAGTCCAGCCTGTGGTCATTCCCTGCAGCAGTCAGCCCCCCGCTCTATTCTGTACACTTGGACAGTGTCTGCTCCCTCAGAGCTGCACGTGGTACAGCGGCGATCCTGGACCAGTGCGGTGCTTGTGTACCATGTCCACAGACATTCATCAGGTGTGAGGTGGTGACCAAGCTATTCGGCTGCATGTAGCATCGCACTCCGAGCTCCACACTGCGACTTTTGACAGATGAGGTGGGGGATTGGTTGGGGGGTGGGGGGGAGATGTGGGAGTGGCTTTTCTCAGCAGACTGGATCTTGCACGCTTGGTCTGGGTCACACCCAGTAGCGGCAGGGGGTGGGGTTGTTGGTGTTGAGTAGTCAGCAATATCTGTAAACTCCTGCAGTCCCTCCATTCCTATCTCTGTAACCTCCTCCAGTCCCTCCATTCCTATCTCTGTAACCTCCTCCAGTCCCTCCATTCCTATCTCTGTAACCTCCTCCAGTCCCTCCATTCCTATCTCTGTAACCTCCTCCAGTCCCTACAATCCTATCTCTGTAACCTCCTCCAGTCCCTACAATCCTATCTCTGTAACCTCCTCCAGTCCCTCCATTCCTATCTCTGTAACCATCTCCAGTCCCTACAATCCTATCTCTGCAACCTCCTCCAGTCCCTCCATTCCTATCTCTGTAACCTCCTGCAGTCCCTACAATACTATCTCTGTAACCTCCTCCAGTCCCTACAATCCTATCTCTGTAACATCCTCCAGTTCCTACAATCCTATCTCTGCAACCTCCTCCAGTCCCTACAATCCTATCTCTGTAACTTCCTCCAGTTCCTACAATCCTATCTCTGTAACCTCCTCCAGTCCCTACAATCCTATCTATGTAACCTCCTCCTGTCCCTATAATCCTATCTCTGTAACCTCCTCCAGTCCTTACAATCCTATCTCTGTAACCTCCTCCAGTCCCTACAATCCTATCTCTGTAACATCCTCCAGTTCCTACAATCCTATCTCTGTAACCTCCTCCAGTCCCTACAATCCTATCTCTGTAACTTCCTCCAGTTCCTACAATCCTATCTCTGTAACCTCCTCCAGTCCCTACAATCCTATCTCTGTAACCTCCTCCAGT
The DNA here is from genome assembly GCA_026770705.1 of Isurus oxyrinchus. Lineage (NCBI taxonomy): Eukaryota > Metazoa > Chordata > Chondrichthyes > Lamniformes > Lamnidae > Isurus > Isurus oxyrinchus. The sequence continues at coordinate 3,703 of JANJGN010005413.1, forward strand.
CCTTACAATCCTATCTCTGTAACCTCCTCCCGTCCCTACAATCCTATCTCTGTAACCTCCTCCAGTCCGTACAATCCTATCTCTGTAACCTACTCCACACCCTCCAATCCTACCTCTGTAACCTGCTCCAGTCCCTACAATCCTATCTCTGTAACCTCCTCCAGTCCCTACAATCCTATCTCTGTAACCTCCTCCTGCCCCTACAACCCATCCTATCTCTGTAACCTCTTCCATCCCCTACAACCCTCCCTATCTTTGTAACCTCCTCCAGTCCCTACAATCCTATCTCTGTAAACTCTTCCATCCCCTGCAACCCTCCTCTGTTACCTCCTCCAGTCCCTACAAACCTCCCTATCTCTGTAACCTCCTCCAGCCCCTACAACTCTCCCTATCTCTGTAACCCCCTTCCAGGCGCTATAACCATCCCTATCTCTGCAACCTCCTCCCGCCCCCTAAAACCCTCCCTATCTCTGTACCTCCTCCAGTCCCTACAACCCTCCCTATCTGTGTAACCTTGTCCAGCCGCTACAACCCCCCCGTCTCTTTAACCTCCTCCAGCCCCTACAACCCTCCCTATCTCCGTAGCCTCCTCCAGCCCCTGCAATCCTCCCTATCTCTGTATCCTCCTCCAGCCCCCACAACCCTCCCTATGTCTGCATCCACCTCCAGCCCCCACAACCCTCCCTATCTCTGTAACCTCCTGCAGCCCCTACAACCCTCCCTAACTCTGTAACCTCCTCCAGTCTCTACAACCTTCCCTATCTCTGTAACCTTGTCCAGCCCCTACAACCCCCCCTGTCTCATTAACCTCCTCCAGCCCCTACAACCCTCCCTATCTCTGTAACCTCCTCCAGCCCCTACAACCCCCCCATCTCTTTAACCTCCTCCAGCCCCCACAACCCTCCCTATCTCCATTGCCTCCTCCAGCCCCTGCTATCCTCCCTATCTCTGTATCCTCCTCCAGCCCCCACAACCCTCCCTATCTCTGTATCCTGCTCCAGCCCCCACAACCCTCCCTATCTCTGTAACCTCCTCCAGACCCTACGACCATCCCTACCTCTGTAACCTCCTCCAGCCCCTACGACCATCCCTATCTCTGTAACCTCCTCCAGCCCATGCACCTCTTCCTATCTCTGTAACCTCCTCCAGCCCCTACTACCCTCCCTATCTTTGTAACCTCCTCCAGCCCCTACAACCCACCCTATCTCTGTAACCTCCTCCAGCCCCTACAACCCACTCTATCTCTGTAACCTTCTCCAGCCCCTACACCCCTCCCTATCCCTGTGACCTTCTCCAGCCCCTACACCCCTCCCTATCCCTGTGACCTCCTGCAGCCCCTACAACACTCCCTATCTCTGTAACCTCCTCCAGCCCCTACACCCCTCCCTTTCTCTGCAACCTCCTCCAGCCCCCTACAACCCACCCTATCTCTGTAACCACCTCCAGCCCCCTACAACCCTCCCTATCTCTGTAACCTCCTCCAGCCCCTACAACCCTCCCTATCTCTGTACCCTCCACTAGTCCCTCCAATCCTATCTCTGTAACCTCCTCCAGTCTCTACAATCCTATCTCTGTAACCTCCTCCAGTCCCGACATTCCTATCTCTGTAACCTCCTCCAGGCCCTACAATCCTATCTCTGTAAACACCTCCAGTCCCTACAATCCTATCTCTGTAAACACCTCCAGTCCCTCCAATCCTATCTCTGTAAACACCTCCAGTCCTTACAATTCTATTTCTGTAAACACCTCCAGGCCCTCCAATCCTATCTCTGTAAACACCTCCAGCCCCTACAATCCTATCTCTGTAAACACCTCCAGTCCCTACAATCCTATCTCTGTAAACACCTCCAGTCCCTACAATTCTATTTCTGTAACCACCTCCAGTCCCTACAATCCAATCTCTGTAACCTCCTCCAGTCCTTACAATCCAATCTCTGTAACCTCCTCCAGTCCCTGCATCCCTCCCTATCTCTGTAACCTCCTCCAGACCCTACAACCCTCCCTATCTCTGTAACCTCCTCCACTCCCCTACAACCCTCCCTATCTCTGTAACCTCCACAAGTCCCTACACCCCTCCCTATCTCTGTAACCCCCTCCAGACCCTACAACCCTCCCTATCTCTGTAACCTCCTCCAGTCCCTACAACCCTCCCTATCTCTGTAACCTCCTCCAGTCCCTATGCCCCTCCCTATCTCTGTAACCTCCTCCAGCCTCTATGACCCTCCCTATCTCTGTAACCTCCTCCAGCCCCTACACCACTCCCTATCTCTGTAACCTCCTCCAGCCCATTCACCCCTCCCTATCTCTGTAACCTCCTCCAGCCCCCTACAACCCTCTCTATCTCTGTAACCTCCAGTCTCTACAACCCTCCCTATCTCTGTAACCTCCTCCAGCCCCTACACCCCTCCCTATCTCTGTAACCTCCTCCAGCCTTTATGACCCTCCCTATTTCTGTAACCTGCTCCAGCCTCTAGGACCCTCCCTATCTCTGTAACCTCCTCCAGCCTCTAGGACCCCCTGAGACCTCTGGTCTCCCCCAGCTCCAGCCCCGAGCACCTCCCCTCGCTTCCTGTCACTGTGCGCTTGGTGTCTGTGCCTTCAGTTTCCTGCTGAGGTTGTGGCCCACCTGGATCTTGTCATCGCTGGTGAAGTAATCCCTGTTTCACAAGGCCCACTGTTACACAACAAAGAACCATTGGGCCTTGAACCCCACCCCCCCCAACACCCCACCCCCGTCTCATTCAGTCCAGCCTGTGGTCATTCCCTGCAGCAGTCAGCCCCCCGCTCTATTCTGTACACTTGGACAGTGTCTGCTCCCTCAGAGCTGCACGTGGTACAGCGGCGATCCTGGACCAGTGCGGTGCTTGTGTACCATGTCCACAGACATTCATCAGTTGTGAGGTGGTGACCAAGCTATTCGGCTGCATGTAGCATCGCACTCCGAGCTCCACACTGCGACTTTTGACAGATGAGGTGGGGGATTGGTTGGGGGGTGGGGGGGAGATGTGGGAGTGGCTTTTCTCAGCAGACTGGATCTTGCACGCTTGGTCTGGGTCACACCCAGTAGCGGCAGGGGGTGGGGTTGTTGGTGTTGAGTAGTCAGCAATATCTGTAAACTCCTGCAGTCCCTCCATTCCTATCTCTGTAACCTCCTCCAGTCCCTCCATTCCTATCTCTGTAACCTCCTCCAGTCCCTCCATTCCTATCTCTGTAACCTCCTCCAGTCCCTACAATCCTATCTCTGTAACCTCCTCCAGTCCCTCCATTCCTATCTCTGTAACCTCCTGCAGTCCCTACAATACTATCTCTGTAACCTCCTCCAGTCCCTACAATCCTATCTCTGTAACATCCTCCAGTTCCTACAATCCTATCTCTGTAACCTCCTCCAGTCCCTACAATCCTATCTCTGTAACCTCCTCCAGTCCCTCCATTCCTATCTCTGTAACCTCCTCCAGTCCCTCCATTCCTATCTCTGTAACCTCCTCCAGTCCCTACAGTCCTATCTCTGTAACCTTCTCCAGTCCCTCCATTCCTATCTCTGTAACCTCCTGCAGTCCCTACAATACTATCTCTGTAACCTCCTCCAGTCCCTACAATCCTATCTCTGTAACATCCTCCAGTTCCTACAATCCTATCTCTGTAACCTCCTCCAGTCCCTACAATACTATCTCTGTAACCTCCTCCAGTCCCTACAATCCTATCTCTGTAACATCCTCCAGTTCCTACAATCCTATCTCTGTAACCTCCTCCAGTCCCTACAATCCTATCTCTGTAACCTCCTCCAGTCCCTACAATCCTATCTCTGTAACCTCCTCCAGTCACTACAACCCATCCTATCTCTGTAACCTCTTCCATCCCCTACAATCCTCCCTATCTTTGTAACCTCCTCCAGTCCCTACAATCCTATCTCTGTAAACTCTTCCATCCCCTGCAACCCTCCTCTGTTACCTCCTCCAGTCCCTACAAACCTCCCTATCTCTGTAACCTCCTCCAGCCCCGACAACTCTCCCTATCTCTGTAACCCCCTTCCAGGCGCTATAACCATCCCTATCTCTGCAACCTCCTCCCACCCCCTAAAACCCTCCCTATCTCTGTACCTCCTCCAGTCCCTACAACCCTCCCTATCTGTGTAACCTTGTCCAGCCGCTACAACCCCCCGTCTCTTTAACCTCCTCCAACCCCTACAACCCTCCCTATCTCCGTAGCCTCCTCCAGCCCCTGCAATCCTCCCTATCTCTGTATCCTCCTCCAGCCCCCACAACCCTCCCTATGTCTGCATCCTCCTCCAGCCCCCACAACCCTCCCTATCTCTGTAACCTCCTCCAGCCCCTAATCTCTGTAAACTCCTCCAGTCCCCTACATTCCTATCTCTGCAACCTCCTCCAGCCCCTACAATCCTATCTCCCTAACCTCCTCCAGCCCCTACTACCCTCCCTATCTCTTTAACCTCTTCCAGCCCCTACAACCCTCCCTATCTCTGTAACCTCCTCCAGCCCCTACACCCCTCCCTATCTCTGTAACCTCCTCCAGCCCCCACAACCCTGCCTATCTCTGTAACCTCCTCCAGCCCCCTACAACCCTCCCTATCTCTGTAACCTCCTGCAGCCCCTACAACCCTCCCTAACTCTGTAGCGTCCTCCAGTCTCTACAACCTTCCCTATCTCTGTAACCTTGTCCAGCCCCTACAACCCCCCCTGTCTCATTAACCTCCTCCAACCCCTACAACCCTCCCTATCTCTGTAACCTCCTCCAGCCCCTACAACCCCCCATCTCTTTAACCTCGTCCAGCCCCCACAACCCTCCCTATATCTGTAATCTCCTCCAGCCCCCACCACCCTCCCAATCTCCATTGCCTCCTCCAGCCCCTGCTATCCTCCCTATCTCTGTATCCTCCTCCAGCCCCCACAACCCTCCCTATCTCTGTATCCTGCTCCAGCCCCCACAAACCTCCCTATCTCTGTAACCTCCTCCAGACCCTACGACCATCCCTACCTCTGTAACCTCCTCCAGCCCCTACGACCATCCCTATCTCTGTAACCTCCTCCAGCCCATGCACCCCTTCCTATCTCTGTAACATCCTCCAGCCCCTACAACCCTCCCTATCTTTGTAACCTCCTCCAGCCCCTACACCCCTCCCTTTCTCTGCAACCTCCTCCAGCCCCCTACAACCCACCCTATCTCTGTAACCACCTCCAGCCCCCTACAACCCTCCCTATCTCTGTAACCTCCTCCAGCCCCCTACAACCCTCCCTATCTTTGTACCCTCCACCAGTCCCTCCAATCCTATCTCTGTAACCTCCTCCAGTCCCTACAATCCTATCTCTGTAACCTCCTCCAGTCTCTACAATCCTATCTCTGTAACCTCCTCCAGTCCCGACATTCCTATCTCTGTAACCTCCTCCAGTCCCTACAATCCTTTCTCTGTAAACACCTCCAGTCCCTCCAATCCTATCTCTGTAAACAGCTCCAGTCCCTACAATCCTATCTCTGTAAACACCTCCAGTCTCTACAATTCTATTTCTGTAAACACCTCCAGTCCCTACAATCCTATCTCTGTAAACACCTCCAGTCCCTACAATTCTATTTCTGTAAACACCTCCAGTCCCTACAATCCTATCTCTGTAAACACCTCCAGTCCCTACAATCCTATTTCTGTAAACACCTCCAGTCCCTACAATCCTATCTCTGTAAACACCTCCAGTCCCTGCAATCCTATCTCTGTAAACACCTCCAGTCCCTACAATCCTATCTCTGTAAACGCCTCCAGTGCCTACAATCCTATCTCTGTAAACACCTCCAGTCCCTACAATTCTATTTCTGTAAACACCTCCAGTCCCTACAATCCTATCTCTGTAAACACCTCCAGTCCCTACAATTCTATTTCTGTAAACACCTCCAGTCCCTACAATCCTATCTCTGTAACCCCCTCCAGTTCCTACAATCCTATCTCTGTAACCTCCTCCAGTTCCTACAATCCTATCTCTGTTATCTCCTGCAGTCCCTACAATCCTATCTCTGTAACCTCCTCCAGTCCCTACAACCTTCCCTATCTCTGTAACCTTGTCCAGCCCCTACAACCCCCCCGTCTCATTAACCTCCTCCAGCCCCTACAACCCTCCCTATCTCTGTAACCTCCTCCAGCCCCTACAACCCCCCATCTCTTTAACCTCCTCCAGCCCCCACAACCCTCCCTATATCTGTAATCTCCTCCAGCCCCCACCACCCTCCCTATCTCCATTGCCTCCTCCAGCCCATGCAATCCTCCCTATCTCTGTATCCTCCTCCAGCCCCTACAACCCTCCCTATCTCTGTAACCTCCTCCAGCCCCTACAACCCACCCTATCTCTGTAACCTCCTCCAGCCCCTACAATCCTATCTCTGTAACTTCCTCCAGCCCCTACAATCCTATCTCTGTAACCTCCTCCAGCCCCCTACACCCCTCCCTATCTCTGTAACCTCCTCCAGCCCCTACAACCCTCCCTACCTCTGTAACCTCCACCAGCCCCTACAACCCTTGCTATTCTGTAACTCCTCCAGCTGCTACAACCCTCCCTATCTCTGTAACCTCCTCCAGCCCCTACAATCCTCCCTCTCTGTAACCTCCTCCAGCCCCTACACCCCTCCCTATCTCTGTAACCTCCTCCAGCCCCTACACCCCTCCCTATCTCTGTAACCTCCTCCAACCCCTACAACCCTCCCTATCTCTGTAACCTCCTCCAGCCTCTATGACCCTCCCTATCTCTTTAACCTCCTCCTGCTCCCTACAACTCTACCTATCTATGTAACCTCCTCCAGCCCCTACAAACCTCCCTATCTCTGTAAACTCCTCCAGCCCCCTACACCCTTCCCTATCTCTGTAACCTCCTCCAGCCCCTACACCCCTCCCTATCTCTGTAACCTCCTCCAGTCCCTACACCCCTCCCTATCTCTGTAACCTCCTCCAGCCTCTATGACCCTCCCTATCTCTGTAACCTCCTCCAGCCTCTAGGACCCTCCCTATCTCTGTAACCTCCTCCAGCCCCTACACCCCTTCTTATCTCTGTAACCTCCTCCAGCCCCTACAACCCACCCTATCTCTGTAACCTCCTCCAGCCCCTACAATCCTATCTCTGTAACTTCCTCCAGCCCCTACAATCCTATCTCTGTAACCTCCTCCAGCCCCCTACACCCCTCCCTATCTCTGTAACCTCCTCCAGCCCCTACAACCCTCCCTACCTCTGTAACCTCCACCAGCCCCTACAACCCTTGCTATTCTGTAACTCCTCCAGCTGCTACAACCCTCCCTATCTCTGTAACCTCCTCCAGCCCCTACAATCCTCCCTCTCTGTAACCTCCTCCAGCCCCTACACCCCTCCCTATCTCTGTAACCTCCTCCAGCCCCTACACCCCTCCCTATCTCTGTAACCTCCTCCAACCCCTACAACCCTCCCTATCTCTGTAACCTCCTCCAGCCTCTATGACCCTCCCTATCTCTTTAACCTCCTCCTGCTCCCTACAACTCTACCTATCTATGTAACCTCCTCCAGCCCCTACAAACCTCCCTATCTCTGTAAACTCCTCCAGCCCCTACAACCCTCCCTATCTTTGTAACCTCCTCCAGCCCCCTACACCCTTCCCTATCTCTGTAACCTCCTCCAGCCTCTATGACCCTCCCTATCTCTGTTATCTCCTCCAGCCCCTACAACCCTCCCTATCTCTGTAACCTCCTCCAGCCCCTACAACCCTCCCTATCTCTGTAACCTCCTCCAGCCCATTCACCCCTCCCTATCTCTGTAACCTCCTCCAGCCCCCTACAACCCTCTCTATCTCTGTAACCTTCTCCAGCCCCTACACCCCTCCCTATCTCTGTAACCTCCTCCAGTCCCCTACAACCCTCCCTATCTCTGTAACCCCCTCCAGCCCCTACACCCCTCCCTATCTCTGTAACCTCCTCCAGCCTCTATGACCCTTCCTATCTCTGTAATCTCCTCCAGCCCCTACACCCCTTCTTATCTCTGTAACCTCCTCCAGCCCCTACAACCCACCCTATCTCTGTAACCTCCTCCAGCCCCTACAATCCTATCTCTGTAACTTCCTCCAGCCCCTACAATCCTATCTCTGTAACCTCCTCCAGCCCCCTACACCCCTCCCTATCTCTGTAACCTCCTCCAGCCCCTACAACCCTCCCTACCTCTGTAACCTCCACCAGCCCCTACAACCCTTGCTATTCTGTAACTCCTCCAGCTGCTACAACCCTCCCTATCTCTGTAACCTCCTCCAGCCCCTACAATCCTCCCTCTCTGTAACCTCCTCCAGCCCCTACACCCCTCCCTATCTCTGTAACCTCCTCCAGCCCCTACACCCCTCCCTATCTCTGTAACCTCCTCCAACCCCTACAACCCTCCCTATCTCTGTAACCTCCTCCAGCCTCTATGACCCTCCCTATCTCTTTAACCTCCTCCTGCTCCCTACAACTCTACCTATCTATGTAACCTCCTCCAGCCCCTACAAACCTCCCTATCTCTGTAAACTCCTCCAGCCCCTACAACCCTCCCTATCTTTGTAACCTCCTCCAGCCCCCTACACCCTTCCCTATCTCTGTAACCTCCTCCAGCCCCTACACCCCTCCCTATCTCTGTAACCTCCTCCAGTCCCTACACCCCTCCCTACCTCTGTAACCTCCTCCAGCCTCTATGACCCTCCCTATCTCTGTAACCTCCTCCAGCCCCTACAACCCTCCCTACCTCTGTAACCTCCACCAGCCCCTACAACCCTTGCTATTCTGTAACTCCTCCAGCTGCTACAACCCTCCCTATCTCTGTAACCTCCTCCAGCCCCTACAATCCTCCCTCTCTGTAACCTCCTCCAGCCCCTACACCCCTCCCTATCTCTGTAACCTCCTCCAGCCCCTACACCCCTCCCTATCTCTGTAACCTCCTCCAACCCCTACAACCCTCCCTATCTCTGTAACCTCCTCCAGCCTCTATGACCCTCCCTATCTCTTTAACCTCCTCCTGCTCCCTACAACCCTCCCTATCTCTGTAACCTCCTCCAGCCCCTACAATCCTCCCTCTCTGTAACCTCCTCCAGCCCCTACACCCCTCCCTATCTCTGTAACCTCCTCCAGCCCCTACACCCCTCCCTATCTCTGTAACCTCCTCCAACCCCTACAACCCTCCCTATCTCTGTAACCTCCTCCAGCCTCTATGACCCTCCCTATCTCTTTAACCTCCTCCTGCTCCCTACAACTCTACCTATCTATGTAACCTCCTCCAGCCCCTACAAACCTCCCTATCTCTGTAAACTCCTCCAGCCCCTACAACCCTCCCTATCTTTGTAACCTCCTCCAGCCCCCTACACCCTTCCCTATCTCTGTAACCTCCTCCAGCCCCTACACCCCTCCCTATCTCTGTAACCTCCTCCAGTCCCTACACCCCTCCCTACCTCTGTAACCTCCTCCAGCCTCTATGACCCTCCCTATCTCTGTAACCTCCTCCAGCCCCTACCACCCCTCCCTATCTCTGTAACCTCCTCCAGCCTCTATGACCCTCCCTATCTCTGTAACCTCCTCCAGCCTCTAGGACCCTCCCTATCTCTGTAACCTCCTCCAGCCTCTATGACCCTCCCTATCTCTGGAACCTCCTCCAGCCCCTACACCCGTCCCTATCTCTGTAACCTCCTCCAGCCCCTACACCCCTCCCTATCTCTGTAACCTCCTCCAGCCCCTACACCCCTCCCTATCTCTGTAACCTCCTCCAGCCTCTATGACCCTCCCTATCTCTGTTATCTCCTCCAGCCCCTACAACCCTCCCTATCTCTGTAACCTCCTCCAGCCCCTACAACCCTCCCTATCTCTGTAACCTCCTCCAGCCCATTCACCCCTCCCTATCTCTGTAACCTCCTCCAGCCCCCTACAACCCTCTCTATCTCTGTAACCTTCTCCAGCCCCTACACCCCTCCCTATCTCTGTAACCTCCTCCAGTCCCCTACAACCCTCCCTATCTCTGTAACCCCCTCCAGCCCCTACACCCCTCCCTATCTCTGTAACCTCCTCCAGCCTCTATGACCCTTCCTATCTCTGTAACCTCCTCCAGCCCCTACACCCCTTCTTATCTCTGTAACCTCCTCCAGCCCCTACAACCCACCCTATCTCTGTAACCTCCTCCAGCCCCTACAATCCTATCTCTGTAACTTCCTCCAGCCCCTACAATCCTATCTCTGTAACCTCCTCCAGCCCCCTACAACCCTCCCTATCTCTGTAACCTCCTCCAGCCCCTACAACCCTCCCTACCTCTGTAACCTCCACCAGCCCCTACAACCCTTGCTATTCTGTAACTCCTCCAGCTGCTACAACCCTCCCTATCTCTGTAACCTCCTCCAGCCCCTACAATCCTCCCTCTCTGTAACCTCCTCCAGCCCCTACACCCCTCCCTATCTCTGTAACCTCCTCCAGCCCCTACACCCCTCCCTATCTCTGTAACCTCCTCCAGCCCCTACAAACCTCCCTATCTCTGTAAACTCCTCCAGCCCCTACAACCCTCCCTATCTTTGTAACCTCCTCCAGCCCCCTACACCCTTCCCTATCTCTGTAACCTCCTCCAGCCTCTATGACCCTCCCTATCTCTGTTATCTCCTCCAGCCCCTACAACCCTCCCTATCTCTGTAACCTCCTCCAGCCCCTACAACCCTCCCTATCTCTGTAACCTCCTCCAGCCCATTCACCCCTCCCTATCTCTGTAACCTCCTCCAGCCCCCTACAACCCTCTCTATCTCTGTAACCTTCTCCAGCCCCTACACCCCTCCCTATCTCTGTAACCTCCTCCAGTCCCCTACAACCCTCCCTATCTCTGTAACCCCCTCCAGCCCCTACACCCCTCCCTATCTCTGTAACCTCCTCCAGCCTCTATGACCCTTCCTATCTCTGTAACCTCCTCCAGCCCCTACACCCCTTCTTATCTCTGTAACCTCCTCCAGCCCCTACAACCCACCCTATCTCTGTAACCTCCTCCAGCCCCTACAATCCTATCTCTGTAACTTCCTCCAGCCCCTACAATCCTATCTCTGTAACCTCCTCCAGCCCCCTACACCCCTCCCTATCTCTGTAACCTCCTCCAGCCCCTACAACCCTCCCTACCTCTGTAACCTCCACCAGCCCCTACAACCCTTGCTATTCTGTAACTCCTCCAGCTGCTACAACCCTCCCTATCTCTGTAACCTCCTCCAGCCCCTACAATCCTCCCTCTCTGTAACCTCCTCCAGCCCCTACACCCCTCCCTATCTCTGTAACCTCCTCCAGCCCCTACACCCCTCCCTATCTCTGTAACCTCCTCCAACCCCTACAACCCTCCCTATCTCTGTAACCTCCTCCAGCCTCTATGACCCTCCCTATCTCTTTAACCTCCTCCTGCTCCCTACAACTCTACCTATCTATGTAACCTCCTCCAGCCCCTACAAACCTCCCTATCTCTGTAAACTCCTCCAGCCCCTACAACCCTCCCTATCTTTGTAACCTCCTCCAGCCCCCTACACCCTTCCCTATCTCTGTAACCTCCTCCAGCCCCTACACCCCTCCTTATCTCTGTAACCTCCTCCAGTCCCTACACCCCTCCCTACCTCTGTAACCTCCTCCAGCCTCTATGACCCTCCCTATCTCTGTAACCTCCTCCAGCCCCTACCACCCCTCCCTATCTCTGTAACCTCCTCCAGCCTCTATGACCCTCCCTATCTCTGTAACCTCCTCCGCCTCTAGGACCCTCCCTATCTCTGTAACCTCCTCCAGTCCCCTACACCCCTTCTTATCTCTGTAACCTCCTCCAGCCCCTACAACCCACCCTATCTCTGTAACCTCCTCCAGCCCCTACAATCCTAACTCTGTAACTTCCTCCAGCCCCTACAATCCTATCTCTGTAACCTCCTCCAGCCCCCTACACCCCTCCCTATCTCTGTAACCTCCTCCAGCCCCTACAACCCTCCCTACCTCTGTAACCTCCACCAGCCCCTACAACCCTTGCTATTCTGTAACTCCTCCAGCTGCTACAACCCTCCCTATCTCTGTAACCTCCTCCAGCCCCTACAATCCTCCCTCTCTGTAACCTCCTCCAGCCCCTACACCCCTCCCTTTCTCTGTAACCTCCTCCAGCCCCTACACCCCTCCCTATCTCTGTAACCTCCTCCAACCCCTACAACCCTCCCTATCTCTGTAACCTCCTCCAGCCTCTATGACCCTCCCTATCTCTTTAACCTCCTCCTGCTCCCTACAACTCTACCTATCTATGTAACCTCCTCCAGCCCCTACAAACCTCCCTATCTCTGTAAACTCCTCCAGCCCCTACAACCCTCCCTATCTTTGTAACCTCCTCCAGCCCCCTACACCCTTCCCTATCTCTGTAACCTCCTCCAGCCTCTATGACCCTCCCTATCTCTGTTATCTCCTCCAGCCCCTACAACCCTCCCTATCTCTGTAACCTCCTCCAGCCCCTACAACCCTCCCTATCTCTGTAACCTCCTCCAGCCCATTCACCCCTCCCTATCTCTGTAACCTCCTCCAGCCCCCTACAACCCTCTCTATCTCTGTAACCTTCTCCAGCCCCTACACCCCTCCCTATCTCTGTAACCTCCTCCAGTCCCCTACAACCCTCCCTATCTCTGTAACCCCCTCCAGCCCCTACACCCCTCCCTATCTCTGTAACCTCCTCCAGCCTCTATGACCCTTCCTATCTCTGTAACCTCCTCCAGCCCCTACACCCCTTCTTATCTCTGTAACCTCCTCCAGCCCCTACAACCCACCCTATCTCTGTAACCTCCTCCAGCCCCTACAATCCTATCTCTGTAACTTCCTCCAGCCCCTACAATCCTATCTCTGTAACCTCCTCCAGCCCCCTACACCCCTCCCTATCTCTGTAACCTCCTCCAGCCCCTACAACCCTCCCTACCTCTGTAACCTCCACCAGCCCCTACAACCCTTGCTATTCTGTAACTCCTCCAGCTGCTACAACCCTCCCTATCTCTGTAACCTCCTCCAGCCCCTACAATCCTCCCTCTCTGTAACCTCCTCCAGCCCCTACACCCCTCCCTATCTCTGTAACCTCCTCCAGCCCCTACACCCCTCCCTATCTCTGTAACCTCCTCCAACCCCTACAACCCTCCCTATCTCTGTAACCTCCTCCAGCCTCTATGACCCTCCCTATCTCTTTAACCTCCTCCTGCTCCCTACAACTCTACCTATCTATGTAACCTCCTCCAGCCCCTACAAACCTCCCTATCTCTGTAAACTCCTCCAGCCCCTACAACCCTCCCTATCTTTGTAACCTCCTCCAGCCCCCTACACCCTTCCCTATCTCTGTAACCTCCTCCAGCCCCTACACCCCTCCCTATCTCTGTAACCTCCTCCAGTCCCTACACCCCTCCCTACCTCTGTAACCTCCTCCAGCCTCTATGACCCTCCCTATCTCTGTAACCTCCTCCAGCCCCTACCACCCCTCCCTATCTCTGTAACCTCCTCCAGCCTCTATGACCCTCCCTATCTCTGTAACCTCCTCCAGCCTCTAGGACCCTCCCTATCTCTGTAACCTCCTCCAGCCTCTATGACCCTCCCTATCTCTGGAACCTCCTCCAGCCCCTACACCCGTCCCTATCTCTGTAACCTCCTCCAGCCCCTACACCCCTCCCTATCTCTGTAACCTCCTCCAGCCCCTACACCCCTCCCTATCTCTGTAACCTCCTCCAGCCCCTACACCCCTCCCTATCTCTGTAACCTCCTCCAGCCTCTATGACCCTCCCTATCTCTGTTATCTCCTCCAGCCCCTACAACCCTCCCTAT
>JANJGN010005414.1:0-15000 GCA_026770705.1 Isurus oxyrinchus
CCGCAAAACCCCTGAACCCCTCGGTCGACCCGACGCCCACAAAAAAAAGAGGGCGAGGGGAAAACCGGGCGGGGGCAGGAGAGAGGGACTGGGTACCAAGGGTCTGAGAGCGCCAGGCCTGGCGAGACGAGGGTCAGAAACGAGAAAAATAACACTCGGTTAATGCGACGAAAACTTTAATCAAGTTCCATTGGTACAGAGCAAGACGGTGGGTTACAGTGAGGGGTGTGGGAATATATCAGAGTGTTACAGTGAGGGGTGTGGGATATATCAGAGTGTTACAGTGTGGGGTGTGGGATATATCATAGTGTTACAGTGAGGAGTGTGGGGTATATCAGAGTGTTACAGTGAGGGTGTGGGATATATCAGAGTGTTACAGTGAGGTGTGTGGGGTATATCAGAGTGTTACAGTGAGGGGTGTGGGGTACATCATTGTGTTACTGTGAGGTGTGTGGGATATATCAGAGTGTTACTGTGAGGTGTGTGGGATATATCAGAGTGTTACAGTGAGGAGTGTGGGATATATCAGAGTGTTACTGTGAGGTGTGTGGGATATATCAGAGTGTTACAGTGAGGGGTGTGGTGTATATCAGAGTGTTACAGTGAGGGGTGTGGGGTATAACAGAGTGTTACAGTGAGGGGTGTGGGGTATATCAGAGTGTTACAGTGAGCGGTGTGGGATATATCAGAGTGTTACAGTGAGGGGTGTGGGATATATCAGTGTGTTACAGTGAGGGGGTGTGGGGTATATCAGAGTGTTACAGTGAGGGGTGTGGGATATATCAGAGTGTTACAGTGAGGGGTGGGGGGTATATCAGAGTGTTACAGTGAGGGGTGTGGGATATATCAGACAGTTACAGTGAGGGGTGTGGGTATATCAGAGTGTTACAGTGAGGGGTGTGGGGTATATCAGAGTGTTACAGTGAGGGGTGTGGGGTATATCAGAGTGTTACAGTGAGGGGTGTGGGATATATCAGAGTGTTACAGTGAGGTGTGTGGGTGTATATAAGAGTGTTACAGTGAGGGGTGTGGGATATATCAGAGTGTTACAGTGAGGGGTGTGGGATATATCAGAGTGTTTACAGTGAGGGGTCTGGGGTATATCAGAGTGATACAGTGAGGGTGTGGGATATATCAGAGTGTCACAGTGAGGGGTGTGGGGTATATCAGAGTGTTACAGTGAGGGGTGTGGGGTATATCAGTGTTACTGTGAGGGGTGTGGGGTATATCAGAGTGTTACAGTGAGGGGAGTGGGGTATATCAGAGTGTTACAGTGAGGGGTGTGGGGTATATCAGATTGTTACAGTGAGGGGTGTGGGGTATATCAGAGTGTTACAGTGAGGGGAGTGGGGTATATCAGAGTGTTACAGTGAGGGGTGTGGGGTATATCAGAGTGTTACAGTGAGGGGTGTGGGGTATATCAGAGTGTTACAGTGAGGGGTGTGGGATATATCAGAGTGTTATAGTGAGGGGTGTGGGGTATATCAGAGTGTTACAGTGAGGGGTGTGGGGTATATCAGAGTGTTACAGTGAGGGGTGTGGGATATATCAGAGTGTTATAGTGAGGGGTGTGGGGTATATCAGAGTGTTACAGTGAGGTGTGTGGTGTATATAAGAGTGTTACAGTGAGGGGTGTGGGGTATATCAGAGTGTTACAGTGAGGGGTGTGGGGTATATCAGAGTGTTACAGTGAGGGGTGTGGGATATATCAGAGTGTTACAGTGAGGGGTGTGGGATATATCAGAGTGTTACAGTGAGGGGTGTGGGATATATCAGAGTGTTACAGTGAGGGTGTGGGGTATATCAGAGTGTTACAGTGAGGGGTGTGGGGTATATCAGAGTGTTACAGTGAGGGGTGTGGGATATATCAGAGTGTTACAGTGAGGGTGTGGGGTATATCAGAGTGTTACAGTGAGGGGTGTGGGGTATATCAGAGTGTTACAGTGAGGGGTGTGGGGTATATCAGCGTGTTACAGTGAGGGGTGTGGGGTATATCAGAGTGTTACAGTGAGGGGTGTGGGATATATCAGAGTGTTACTGTGAGGGGTGTGGTGTATATCAGAGTGTTACAGTGAGGGGTGTGGGGTATAACAGAGTGTTACAGTGAGGGGTGTGGGGTATATCAGAGTGTTACAGTGAGTGGTGTGGGTTATATCAGAGTGTTACAGTGAGGGGTGTGGGGTATATCAGAGTGTTACAGTGAGGGGTGTGGGATATATCAGATTGTTACAGTGTGGGGTGTGGGGTATAACAGAGTGTTACATTGAGGGGTGTGGGATATATCAGAGTGTCATAGTGAGGGGTGTGGGATATATCAGAGTGTTACAGTGAGGGGTGTGGGGTATATCAGAGTGTTACTGTGAGGGGTGTGGGATATATCAGAGTGTCATAGTGAGGGGTGTGGGATATATCAGAGTGTTACAGTGAGGGGTGTGGGGTATATCAGAGTGTTACTGTGAGGGGTGTGGGATATATCAGAGTGTTACAGTGAGGTGTGTGAGATATATCAGAGTGTGACAGTGAGGGGTGTGGGATATATCAGAGTGTTACAGTGAGGTGTGTGAGATATATCAGAGTGTTACAGTGAGGGGTGTGGGATATATCAGAGTGTTACAGTGAGGGGTGTGGGGTATATCAGAGTGTTACAGTGAAGGGTGTGGGGTATATCAGAGTGTTACAGTGAGGGGTGTAGGGTATATCAGAGTGTTACAGTGAGGGGTGTGGGATATATCAGAGTGTCACAGTGAGGGGTGTGGGGTATATCAGAGTGTTACAGTGAATGGTGTGGGATATATCAGAGTGTTACAGTGAGGGGTGTGGGATATATCAGAGTGTTACAGTGAGGGGTGTGGGATATATCAGAGTGTCATAGTGAGGGGTGTGGGATATATCAGAGTGTTACAGTGAGGGGTGTGGGGTATATCAGAGTGTCATAGTGAGGGGTGTGGGATATATCAGAGTGTTACAGTGAGGGGTGTGTGATATATCAGAGTGTCATAGTGAGGGGTGTGGGATATATCAGAGTGTTACAGTGAGGGGTGTGGGGTATATCAGAGTGTTACTGTGAGGGGTGTGGGATATATCAGAGTGTTACAGTGAGGGGTGTGGGGTATATCAGAGTGTTACAGTGAGGGGTGTGGGGTATATCAGAGTGTTACAGTGAGGGGTGTGGGATATATCAGAGTGTTACAGTGAGGGGTGTGGGGTATATCAGAGTGTTACAGTGAGGGGTGTGGGGTATATCAGAGTGTTACAGTGAGGGGTGTGGGGTATATCAGAGTGTTACAGTGAGGGGTGTGGGATATATCAGAGTGTTACAGTGAGGTGTGTGGTGTATATAAGAGTGTTACAGTGAGGGGTGTGGGATATATCAGAGTGATACAGTGAGGGGTGTGGGATATATCAGAGTGTTACAGTGAGGGCTGTGGGGTATATCAGAGTGTTACAGTGAGGGGTGTGGGGTATATCAGTGTTACTGTGAGGGGTGTGGGGTATATCAGAGTGTTACAGTGAGGGGTGTGGGGTATATCAGAGTGTTACAGTGAGGGGTGTGGGGTATATCAGAGTGTTACAGTGAGGGGTGTGGGATATATCAGAGTGTTATAGTGAGGGGTGTGGGGTATATCAGAGTGTTACAGTGAGGGGTGTGGGGTATATCAGAGTGTTACAGTGAGGGGTGTGGGGTATATCAGAGTGTTACAGTGAGGGGTGTGGGATATATCAGAGTGTTACAGTGAGGGGTGTGGGATATATCAGAGTGTTACAGTGAGGGGTGTGGGATATATCAGAGTGTTACAGTGAGGGGTGTGGGGTATATCAGAGTGTTACAGTGAGGGGTGTGGGGTATATCAGAGTGTTACAGTGAGGGGTGTGTGATATATCAGAGTGTTACAGTGAGGGTGTGGGGTATATCAGAGTGTTACAGTGAGGGGTGTGGGGTATATCAGAGTGTTACAGTGAGGGGTGTGGGGTATATCAGCGTGTTACAGTGAGGGGTGTGGGGTATATCAGAGTGTTACAGTGAGGGGTGTGGGATATATCAGAGTGTTACTGTGAGGGGTGTGGTGTATATCAGAGTGTTACAGTGAGGGGTGTGGGGTATAACAGAGTGTTACAGTGAGGGGTGTGGGGTATATCAGAGTGTTACAGTGAGTGGTGTGGGTTATATCAGAGTGTTACAGTGAGGGGTGTGGGGTATATCAGAGTGTTACAGTGAGGGGTGTGGGATATATCAGTGTTACTGTGAGGGGTGTGGGATATATCAGATTGTTACAGTGTGGGGTGTGGGGTATAACAGAGTGTTACATTGAGGGGTGTGGGATATATCAGAGTGTCATAGTGAGGGGTGTGGGATATATCAGAGTGTTACAGTGAGGGGTGTGGGGTATATCAGAGTGTTACTGTGAGGGGTGTGGGATATATCAGAGTGTTACAGTGAGGTGTGTGAGATATATCAGAGTGTGACAGTGAGGGGTGTGGGATATATCAGAGTGTTACAGTGAGGTGTGTGAGATATATCAGAGTGTTACAGTGAGGGGTGTGCGATATATCAGAGTGTTACAGTGAGGGGTGTGGGGTATATCAGAGTGTTACAGTGAAGGGTGTGGGGTATATCAGAGTGTTACAGTGAGGGGTGTAGGGTATATCAGAGTGTTACAGTGAATGGTGTGGGATATATCAGAGTGTTACAGTGAGGGGTGTGGGATATATCAGAGTGTTACAGTGAGGGGTGTGGGATATATCAGAGTGTTACAGTGAGGGGTGTGGGATATATCAGAGTGTTACAGTGAGGGGTGTGGGGTATATCAGAGTGTCATAGTGAGGGGTGTGGGATATATCAGAGTGTTACAGTGAGGGGTGTGGGATATATCAGAGTGTCATAGTGAGGGGTGTGGGATATATCAGAGTGTTACAGTGAGGGGTGTGGGGTATATCAGAGTGTTACTGTGAGGGGTGTGGGATATATCAGAGTGTTACAGTGAGGGGTGTGGGGTATATCAGAGTGTTACAGTGAGGGGTGTGGGGTATATCAGAGTGTTACAGTGAGGGGTGTGGGGTGTTACAGAGTGTTACAGTGAGGGGTGTGGGATATATCAGAGTGTTACAGTGAGGGGTGTGGGGTATATCAGAGTGTTACAGTGAGGGGTGTGGGATATATCAGAGTGTTACAGTGAGGGGTGTGGGATATACCAGAGTGTTACAGTGAGGGGTGTGGGATATATCAGAGTGTTACAGTGAGGGGTGTGGGATATATCAGAGTGTCACAGTGAGGGGTGTGGGGTATATCAGAGTGTTACAGTGAGGGGTGTGGGGTATATCAGAGTGTTACAGAGAGGGGTGTGGGATATATCAGAGTGTTACAGTGAGGGGTGTGTGATATATCAGAGTGTTACAGTGAGGGGTGTGTGTGATATATCAGAGTGTTACAGTGAGGGGTGTGGGGTATATCAGAGTGTTACAGTGAGGGGTGTGGGATATATCAGAGTGTTACAGTGAGGGGTGTGTGATGTATCAGAGTGTTACAGTGAGGGGTGTGGGATATATCAGAGTGTTACAGTGAGGGGTGTGTGATGTATCAGAGTGTTACAGTGAGGGGTGTGGGGTATATCAGGGTGTTACAGTGAGGGGTGTGTGATATATCAGAGTGTTACAGTGAGGGGTGTGGGGTATATCAGAGTGTTACAGTGAGGGGTGTGGGATATATCAGAGTGTTACAGTGAGGTGTGTGGGGTATATCAGAGTGTTACAGTGAGGGGTGTGGGATATATCAGAGTGTTACAGTGAGGGGTGTGGGATATATCAGAGTGTTACAGTGAGGGGTGTGGGGTATATCAGAGTGTTACAGTGAGGGGTGTGGGGTATATCAGAGTGTTACAGTGAGGGGTGTGCGATATATCAGAGTGTTACAGTGAGGGGTGTGGGGTATATCAGAGTGTTACAGTGAGGAGTGTGGGATATATCAGAGTGTTACAGTGAGGGGTGTGGGGTATATCAGAGTGTTACAGTGAGGGGTGTGGGGTATATCAGAGTGTTACAGTGAGGGGTGTGGGGTATATCAGAGTGTTACAGTGAGGGGTGTGGGGTATGTCAGAGTGTTACAGTGAGGGGTGTGGGATATATCAGAGTGTTACAGTGAGGGGTGTGGGATGTATCAGAGTGTTACAGTGAGGGTTGTGGGAGATATCAGAGTGTTACAATGAGGGGTGTGGGGTTTATCAGTGTTACAGTGAGGGGTGTGGGGTATATCAGCGTGTTACAGTGAGGTGTGTGGGATATATCAGAGTGTTACAGTGAGGGGTGTGGGGTATATCAGAGTGTTACAGTGAGGGGTGTGGGATATATCAGAGTGTTACAGTGATGGGTGTGGGATACATCAGAGTGTTACAGTGAGGGGTGTGGGATACATCAGAGTGTTACAGTGAGGGGTGTGGGATATATCAGAGTGTTACAGTGAGGGGTGTGGGGTATATCAGAGTGTTACAGTGAGGGGTGTGGGATATATCAGAGTGTTACAGTGACGGGTGTGGGGTATATCAGAGTGTTACAGTGAGGGGTGTGGGATATATCAGAGTGTTACAGTGAGGGGTGTGGGATATACCAGAGTGTTACAGTGAGGGGTGTGGGATATATCAGAGTGTTACAGTGAGGGGTGTGGGATATATCAGAGTGTCACAGTGAGGGGTATGGGGTATATCAGAGTGTTACAGTGAGGGGTGTGGGGTATATCAGAGTGTTACAGAGAGGGGTGTGGGATATATCAGAGTGTTACAGTGAGGGGTGTGTGATATATCAGAGTGTTACAGTGAGGGGTGTGTGTGATGTATCAGAGTGTTACAGTGAGGGGTGTGGGATATATCAGAGTGTTACAGTGAGGGGTGTGTGATGTATCAGAGTGTTACAGTGAGGGGTGTGGGATATATCAGAGTGTTACAGTGAGGGCTGTGTGATGTATCAGAGTGTTACAGTGAGAGGTGTGGGGTATATCAGGGTGTTACAGTGAGGGGTGTGTGATATATCAGAGTGTTACAGTGAGGGGTGTGGGGTATATCAGAGTGTTACAGTGAGGGGTGTGGGATATATCAGAGTGTTACAGTGAGGTGTGTGGGGTATATCAGAGTGTTACAGTGAGGGGTGTGGGATATATCAGAGTGTTACAGTGAGGGGTGTGGGATATATCAGAGTGTTACAGTGAGGGGTGTGGGGTATATCAGAGTGTTACAGTGAGGGGTGTGGGGTATATCAGAGTGTTACAGTGAGGGGTGTGCGATATATCAGAGTGTTACAGTGAGGGGTGTGGGGTATATCAGAGTGTTACAGTGAGGAGTGTGGGATATATCAGAGTGTTACAGTGAGGGGTGTGGGGTATATCAGAGTGTTACAGTGAGGGGTGTGGGGTATATCAGAGTGTTACAGTGAGGGGTGTGGGGTATATCAGAGTGTTACAGTGAGGGGTGTGGGGTATGTCAGAGTGTTACAGTGAGGGGTGTGGGATATATCAGAGTGTTACAGTGAGGGGTGTGGGATGTATCAGAGTGTTACAGTGAGGGTTGTGGGAGATATCAGAGTGTTACAATGAGGGGTGTGGGGCTTATCAGTGTTACAGTCAGGGGTGTGGGGTATATCAGAGTGTTACAGTGAGGTGTGTGGGATATATCAGAGTGTTACAGTGAGGGGTGTGGGGTATATCAGAGTGTTACAGTGAGGGGTGTGGGATATATCAGAGTGTTACAGTGAGGGGTGTGGGATACATCAGAGTGTTACAGTGAGGGGTGTGGGATACATCAGAGTGTTACAGTGAGGGGTGTGGGATATATCAGAGTGTTACAGTGAGGGGTGTGGGGTATATCAGAGTGTTACAGTGAGGGGTGTGGGGTATATCAGAGTGTTACAGTGAGTGGTGTGGTGTATATCAGAATGTTACAGTGAGGGGTGTGGGATATATCAGAGTGTTACAGTGAGTGGTGTGGTGTATATCAGAGTGTTACAGTGAGGGGTGTGGGATATATCAGAATGTTACAGTGAGGGGTGTGGGATATATCAGAGTGTTACAGTGAGGGGTGTGGGGTATATCAGAGTGTAACAGTGAGGGGTGTGGGGTATATCAGAGTGTTACAGTGAGGGGTGTGGGATATATCAGAGTGTTACAGTGAGTGGTGTGGTGTATATCAGAATGTTACAGTGAGGGGTGTGGGATATATCAGAGTGTTACAGTGAGTGGTGTGGTGTATATCAGAGTGTTACAGTGAGGGGTGTGGGATATATCAGAATGTTACAGTGAGGGGTGTGGGATATATCAGAGTGTTACTGTGAGGGGTGTGGGGTGTATCAGAGAATTACAGTGAGGGGTGTGGGGTATATCAGAGTGTTACAGTGAGGGGTGTGGGATATATCAGTGTGTTACAGTGAGGGGTGTGGGGTATATCAGAGTGTTACAGTGAGGGGTGTGGGGTATATCAGAGTGTTACAGTGAGGGGTGTGGGGTATATCAGAGTGAACGTGTGGGGTATATCAGTGTGTTACAGTGAGGGGTGTGGGATATATCAGAGTGTTACAGTGAGGGGTGTGGGGTATATCAGAGTGTTACAGTGAGGGGTGTGGGGTATATCAGAGTGTTACAGTGAGGGGTGTGGGATATATCAGAGTGTTACAGTGAGGTGTGTGGGATATGTCAGAGTGTTACAGTGAGGGGTGTGGGATATATCAGAGTGTTACAGTGAGGGGTGTGGGATATATCAGGGTGTTACAGTGAGGGGTGTGGGGTATATCAGAGTGTTACAGTGAGGGGTGTGGGGTATATCAGAGTGAACGTGTGAGGGGTGTGGGGTATTTCAGTGTGTTACAGTGAGGGGTGTGGGATATATCAGAGTGTTACAGTGAGGGGTGTGGGGTATATCAGAATGTTACAGTGAGAGGTGTGGGATATATCAGAGTGTTACAGTGAGGGGTGTGGGATATATCAGAGTGTTACAGTGAGGTGTGTGGGGTATATCAGAGTGTTACAGTGAGGGGTGTGGTGTATATCAGAGTGTTACAGTGAGGGGTGTGGGATATATCAGAGTGTTACAGTGAGGGGTGTGGGATATATCAGAGTGTTACAGTGAGGGGTGTGGGATATATCAGACTGTTACACTGAGGGGTGTGGGATATATCAGAGTGTTACAGTGAGGGGTGTGGGATATATCAGAGTGTTACAGTGAGGGGTGTGTGTGATGTATCAGAGTGTTACAGTGAGGGGTGTGGGGTATATCAGACTGTTACACTGAGGGGTGTGGGATATATCAGAGTGTTACAATGAGGGGTGTGGGGTATATCAGGGTGTTACAGTGAGGGGTGTGTGATATATCAGAGTGTTACAGTGAGGGGTGTGGGGTATATCAGAGTGTTACAGTGAGGGGTGTGGGGTATATCAGAGTGTTACAGTGAGGGGTGTGGGATATATCAGAGTGTTACAGTGAGGTGTGTGGGGTATATCAGAGTGTTACAGTGAGGGGTGTGGGATATATCAGAGTGTTACAGTGAGGGGTGTGGGATATATCAGAGTGTTACATTGAGGGGTGTGGGGTATATCAGAGTGTTACAGTGAGGGGTGTGGGGTATATCAGAGTGTTACAGTGAGGGGTGTGCGATATATCAGAGTGTTACAGTGAGGGGTGTGGGGTATATCAGAGTGTTACAGTGAGGAGTGTGGGATATATCAGAGTGTTACAGTGAGGGGTGTGGGATATATCAGAGTGTTACAGTGAGGGGTGTGGGGTATATCAGAGTGTTACAGTGAGGGGTGTGGGATATATCAGAGTGTTACAGTGAGGTGTGTGGGGTATATCAGAGTGTTACAGTGAGGGGTGTGGGGTATATCAGAGTGTTACAGTGAGGGGTGTGGGGTATATCAGAGTGTTACAGTGAGGGGTGTGTGGTATATCAGAGTGTTACAGTGAGGGGTGTGGGGTATGTCAGAGTGTTACAGTGAGGGGTGTGGGATATATCAGAGTGTTACAGTGAGGGGTGTGGGATGTATCAGAGTGTTACAGTGAGGGTTGTGGGAGATATCAGAGTGTTACAGTGAGGGGTGTGGGGTTTATCAGTGTTACAGTGAGGGATGTGGGGTATATCAGAGTGTTACAGTGAGGGGTGTGGGATATTTCAGAGTGTTACAGTGAGGGGTGTGGGATATATCAGAGTGTTACAGTGAGGGGTGTGGGGTATATCAGAGTGTTACAGTGAGGGGTGTGGGATATATCAGAGTGTTACAGTGAGGGGTGTGGGATACATCAGAGTGTTACAGTGAGGGGTGTGGGATACATCAGAGTGTTACAATGAGGGGTGTGGGGTTTATCAGTGTTACAGTGAGGGGTGTGGGGTATATCAGCGTGTTACAGTGAGGTGTGTGGGATATATCAGAGTGTTACAGTGAGGGGTGTGGGGTATATCAGGGTGTTACAGTGAGGGGTGTGTGATATATCAGAGTGTTACAGTGAGGGGTGTGGGGTATATCAGAGTGTTACAGTGAGGGGTGTGGGATATATCAGAGTGTTACAGTGAGGTGTGTGGGGTATATCAGAGTGTTACAGTGAGGGGTGTGGGATATATCAGAGTGTTACAGTGAGGGGTGTGGGATATATCAGAGTGTTACAGTGAGGGGTGTGGGGTATATCAGAGTGTTACAGTGAGGGGTGTGGGGTATATCAGAGTGTTACAGTGAGGGGTGTGCGATATATCAGAGTGTTATAGTGAGGGGTGTGGGGTATATCAGAGTGTTACAGTGAGGAGTGTGGGATATATCAGAGTGTTACAGTGAGGGGTGTGGGGTGTATCAGAGTGTTACAGTGAGGGGTGTGGGGTATATCAGAGTGTTACAGTGAGGGGTGTGGGGTATATCAGAGTGTTAAAGTGAGGGGTGTGGGGTATATCAGAGTGTTACAGTGAGGGGTGTGGGGTATATCAGAGTGTTACAGTGAGGGGTGTGGGGTATGTCAGAGTGTTACAGTGAGGGGTGTGGGATATATCAGAGTGTTACAGTGAGGGGTGTGGGATGTATCAGAGTGTTACAGTGAGGGTTGTGGGAGATATCAGAGTGTTACAATGAGGGGTGTGGGGTTTATCAGTGTTACAGTGAGGGGTGTGGGGTATATCAGAGTGTTACAGTGAGGTGTGTGGGATATATCAGAGTGTTACAGTGAGGGGTGTGGGGTATATCAGAGTGTTACAGTGAGGGGTGTGGGATATATCAGAGTGTTACAGTGAGGGGTGTGGGATACATCAGAGTGTTACAGTGAGGGGTGTGGGATATATCAGAGTGTTACAGTGAGGGGTGTGGGGTATATCAGAGTGTTACAGTGAGGGGTGTGGGGTATATCAGAGTGTTACAGTGAGGGGTGTGGGATATATCAGAGTGTTACAGTGAGTGGTGTGGTGTATATCAGAATGTTACAGTGAGGGGTGTGGGATATATCAGAGTGTTACAGTGAGGGGTGTGGGGTATATCAGAGTGAACGTGTGGGGTATATCAGTGTGTTACAGTGAGGGGTGTGGGGTATATCAGAGTGTTACAGTGAGGGGTGTGGGGTATGTCAGAGTGTTACAGTGAGGGGTGTGGGGTATATCAGAGTGTTACAGTGAGGGGTGTGGGATATATCAGAGTGTTACAGTGAGGTGTGTGGGATATGTCAGAGTGTTACAGTGAGGGGTGTGGGATATATCAGAGTGTTACAGTGAGGGGTGTGGGATATATCAGGGTGTTACAGTGAGGGGTGTGGGGTATATCAGAGTGTTACAGTGAGGGGTGTGGGGTATATCAGAGTGAACGTGTGAGGGGTGTGGGGTATTTCAGTGTGTTACAGTGAGGGGTGTGGGATATATCAGAGTGTTACAGTGAGGGGTGTGGGGTATATCAGAATGTTACAGTGAGAGGTGTGGGATATATCAGAGTGTTACAGTGAGGGGTGTGGGATATATCAGAGTGTTACAGTGAGGTGTGTGGGGTATATCAGAGTGTTACAGTGAGGGGTGTGGTGTATATCAGAGTGTTACAGTGAGGGGTGTGGGATATATCAGAGTGTTACAGTGAGGGGTGTGGGATATATCAGAGTGTTACAGTGAGGGGTGTGGGATATATCAGACTGTTACACTGAGGGGTGTGGGATATATCAGAGTGTTACAGTGAGGGGTGTGGGATATATCAGAGTGTTACAGTGAGGGGTGTGTGTGATGTATCAGAGTGTTACAGTGAGGGGTGTGGGGTATATCAGACTGTTACACTGAGGGGTGTGGGATATATCAGAGTGTTACAATGAGGGGTGTGGGATATATCAGAGTGTTACAGTGAGGGGTGTGTGATGTATCAGAGTGTTACAGTGAGGGGTGTGGGGTATATCAGGGTGTTACAGTGAGGGGTGTGTGATATATCAGAGTGTTACAGTGAGGGGTGTGGGGTATATCAGAGTGTTACAGTGAGGGGTGTGGGGTATATCAGAGTGTTACAGTGAGGGGTGTGGGATATATCAGAGTGTTACAGTGAGGTTTGTGGGGTATATCAGAGTGTTACAGTGAGGGGTGTGGGATATATCAGAGTGTTACAGTGAGGGGTGTGGGATATATCAGAGTGTTACAGTGAGGGGTGTGGGGTATATCAGAGTGTTACAGTGAGGGGTGTGGGGTATATCAGAGTGTTACAGTGAGGGGTGTGCGATATATCAGAGTGTTACAGTGAGGGGTGTGGGGTATATCAGAGTGTTACAGTGAGGAGTGTGGGATATATCAGAGTGTTACAGTGAGGGGTGTGGGATATATCAGAGTGTTACAGTGAGGGGTGTGGGGTATATCAGAGTGTTACAGTGAGGGGTGTGGGATATATCAGAGTGTTACAGTGAGGTGTGTGGGGTATATCAGAGTGTTACAGTGAGGGGTGTGGGGTATATCAGAGTGTTACAGTGAGGGGTGTGGGGTATATCAGAGTGTTACAGTGAGGGGTGTGGGGTATATCAGAGTGTTACAGTGAGGGGTGTGGGGTATGTCAGAGTGTTACAGTGAGGGGTGTGGGATATATCAGAGTGTTACAGTGAGGGGTGTGGGATGTATCAGAGTGTTACAGTGAGGGTTGTGGGAGATATCAGAGTGTTACAGTGAGGGGTGTGGGGTTTATCAGTGTTACAGTGAGGGATGTGGGGTATATCAGAGTGTTACAGTGAGGGGTGTGGGATATATCAGAGTGTTACAGTGAGGGGTGTGGGGTATATCAGAGTGTTACAGTGAGGGGTGTGGGGTATATCAGAGTGTTACAGTGAGGGGTGTGGGATATATCAGAGTGTTACAGTGAGTGGTGTGGGGTATATCAGAATGTTACAGTGAGGGGTGTGGGATATATCAGAATGTTACAGTGAGGGGTGTGGGGTATATCAGAGTGTTACTGTGAGGGGTGTGGGTTATATCAGAGAATTACAGTGAGGGGTGTGGGGTATATCAGAGTGTTACAGTGAGGGGTGTGGGATATATCAGAGTGTTACAGTGAGGGGTGTGGGGTATATCAGAGTGTTACAGTGAGGGGTGTGGGGTATATCAGAGTGAACGTGTGAGGGGTGTGGGGTATATCAGTGTGTTACAGTGAGGGGTGTGGGATATATCAGAGTGTTACAGTGAGGGGTGTGGGGTATATCAGAGTGTTACAGTGAGGGGTGTGGGATATATCAGAGTGTTACAGTGAGGGGTGTGGGGTATATCAGTGTGTTACAGTGAGGGGTGTGGGATATATCAGAGTGTTACAGTGAGGGGTGTGGGATATATCAGAGTGTTACAGTGAGGGGTGTGGGATATATCAGAGTGTTACAGTGAGGGGTGTGGGATATATCAGAGTGTTACAGTGAGGGGTGTGGGATATATCAGAGTGTTACAGTGAGGGGTGTGGGATATATCAGAGTGTTACAGTGAGGGGTGTGGGATATATCAGAGTGTTACAGTGAGGGGTGTGGGATATATCAGGGTGTTACAGTGAGGGGTGTGGGATATATCAGAGTGTTACAGTGAGGGGTGTGGGGTATATCAGGGTGTTACAGTGAGGTGTGTGGGGTATATCAGAGTGTTACAGTGAGGGGTGTGGGATATATCAGAGTGTTACAGTGTGGGGTGTGGGATATATCAGAGTGTTACAGTGAGGGGTGTGGGATATATCAGAGTGTTACAGTGAGGGGTGTGGGGTATATCAGACTGTTACAGTGAGGGGTGTGGGGTATATCAGAGTGTTACAGTGAGGGGTGTGGGGTATATCAGAGTGTTACAGTGAGGGGTGTTGGGTATATCAGTGTGTCACAGTGAGGGATGTGGTGTATATCAGATTGTTACAGTGAGGGGTGTGGGGTATATCAGAGTGTTACAGTGAGGGGTGTGGGATATATCAGAGTGTTACAGTGAGGGGTGTGTGATGTATCAGAGTGTTACAGTGAGGGGTGTGGGGTATATCAGAGTGTTACAGTGAGGGGTGTGGGATATATCAGAGTGTTACAGTGAGGGGTGTGGGATATATCAGAGTGTTACAGTGAGGGGTGTGGGATATATCAGAGTGTTACAGTGAGGGGTGTGGGATATATCAGAGTGTTACAGTGAGGGGTGTGGGGTATATCAGAGTGTTACAGTGAGGGGTGTGGGGTATATCAGAGTGTTACAGTGAGGGGTGTGGGGTATATCAGAGTGTTACTGTTTCTCCATTGCATCCATCAAGCTCTTCATGGCTGTGATTTTCTTGACCAGGAAGTGTTTATCCCGTCCCTCCTGTGAGAGTAAAGGGAATGTATTTTACATTCTACACCTCGATCCCCACCTACCCACCTTCTCCCCGTCTCCCTCAATCCCCACCTACCCACCTTCTCCCCGTCTCCCTCAATCCCCACCTACCCACCTTCTCCCCGTCTCCCTCAATCCCCACCTACCCACCTTCTCCCCGTCTCCCTCAATCCCCACCTACCCACCTTCTCCCCGTCTCCCTCAATCCCCACCTACCCACCTTCTCCCCGT
>JANJGN010005415.1:0-22011 GCA_026770705.1 Isurus oxyrinchus
TCATCACCTGTACAGGTGCGTTATCCTGCCCTCCACCTCACTCACCTGTACAGATACATTATTCTACCCTCCCCCTCACTCACCAGTACAGGTACATTATCCTGCCATCCCCCTCACTCACCTGTACAGATACATTATCCTGCCCTCCGCCTCACCCACCTGTACAGGTACATTATCCTGCGCTCCCCCCTCACTCACCTGTACAGGTACATTATCCTGCCCTCCCCCTCACTCAGATGTACAGTTACATTATCCTGCCCCCCTGCTCACTCACCTGTACAGGTACATTATCCTGCCCTCCACCTCAAACAACTGTACAGTACATTATCCTGCCCTCCCCCTCACACACCTGTACAGGTACATTATCCTGCCCTCCCCATCACTCACCTGTACAGGTACATTATCCTGCCCACCCCCCTCACTCACCTGTACAGGTACATTATCCTGCCCTACCCCTCACTCACCTGTACAGGTACATTATCCAGCCCTGCACCTCACACACCTGTACAGTACATTATCCTGCCCTCCCCCTCACACACCTGTACAGGTACATGATCCTGCCCTCCACCTCAAACACCTGTACAGGTACATTATCCTGCTCTCACCCTCGCTCACCTGTACAGGTACATTATCCTGCCCTCTCCCTCACACACCTGTACAGGTACGTTATCCTGCTCTCCCCTCCCCCTCACTCTCCTGTACAGGGACATAATCCTGCCCTCCCCCTCACACCACCGTATATGTACATTATCCTGCCCTTCCTCTCACTGACCTGTACACGTACATTATCCGGTCCCACCCCACACACTCCTGTACAGGTACATTATCCTGCCCACCCCCTCACACACCTGTACAGGTCCATTATCCTGCCCTCCCACTCACTCACCTGTACAGAAACATTATCCTGCCTTCCTCCTCACACACCTGTACAGGTACATTATCCTACCCTCCTCCTCACACACCTGTACAGGTACATTATCCTACCCTCCCCCTCACACACCTGTACAGGTACATTATCCTGCCTTCCCCTCCTCACCACACCTGTACAGGTACATTATCCTGCCCTCCCCCTCACTCACCTGTACAGGTACATTATCCAGCCCTCCACCTCACACACCTGTACAGGTACATTATCCTGCTCTCCCCCTCACACAGCTGTACAGGTACATTATCCTGCCCTCCCCCTCACACACCTGTACAGGTATATTATCCTGCCCCTCCCCCTCACACACCTGTACAGGTACATTATCCTGCCCTCCACCTCACTACCTTTACAGGTACATTATCCTGCCCTCCCCCTCACAAACCTTTACAGATACATTATCCTGCCATCCCTCTCACTCTCCTGTACAGGGACATTATCCTTCCCTCCCCCTCACACAACTGTACAGGTACATTATCCCGCCCTTCCCCTCATTCTCCTGTGCAGGTCTATTATCCTGCCCTTCCCCTCACTCACCTGTACAGGTACATTATCCTGCCCTCCCCCTCACTCACCTGTACAGGTACATTATCCTGCCCTCCCCCTCACTCACCTGTACTGGTACATTATCCTGCCCTTCCCCTCACTCACCTGGACAGCTCTATTATCCTGCCCTCCCCCCTCACTCACCTGTACAGGTACATTATCCTGCCCTCCCCCTCACTCACCTGTACTGGTACATTATCCTGCCCTCCCCCTCACTCACCTGTACAGGTGCGTTATCCTGCCCTCCACCTCACTCACCTGTACAGGTACAT
Source organism: Isurus oxyrinchus (assembly GCA_026770705.1). NCBI lineage: Eukaryota > Metazoa > Chordata > Chondrichthyes > Lamniformes > Lamnidae > Isurus > Isurus oxyrinchus. The sequence continues at coordinate 1,741 of JANJGN010005415.1, forward strand.
TATTCTACCCTCCCCCTCACTCACCAGTACAGGTACATTATCCTGCCATCCCCCTCACTCACCTGTACAGATACATTATCCTGCCCTCCGCCTCACCCACCTGTACAGGTACATTATCCTGCGCTCCCCCTCACTCACCTGTACAGGTACATTATCCTGCCCTCCCCCTCACTCAGATGTACAGTTACATTATCCTGCCCCCCTGCTCACTCACCTGTACAGGTACATTATCCTGCCCTCCACCTCAAACAACTGTACAGTACATTATCCTGCCCTCCCCCTCACACACCTGTACAGGTACATTATCCTGCCCTCCCCATCACTCACCTGTACAGGTACATTATCCTGCCCACCCCCTCACTCACCTGTACAGGTACATTATCCTGCCCTACCCCTCACTCACCTGTACAGGTACATTATCCAGCCCTGCACCTCACACACCTGTACAGTACATTATCCTGCCCTCCCCCTCACACACCTGTACAGGTACATGATCCTGCCCTCCCACCTCAAACACCTGTACAGGTACATTATCCTGCTCTCACCCTCGCTCACCTGTACAGGTACATTATCCTGCCCTCTCCCTCCACACACCTGTACAGGTACGTTATCCTGCTCTCCCCTCCCCCCTCACTCTCCTGTACAGGGACATAATCCTGCCCTCCCCCTCACACCACCGTATATGTACATTATCCTGCCCTTCCTCTCACTGACCTGTACACGTACATTATCCGGTCCCACCCCACACACTCCTGTACAGGTACATTATCCTGCCCACCCCCTCACACACCTGTACAGGTCCATTATCCTGCCCTCCCACTCACTCACCTGTACAGAAACATTATCCTGCCTTCCTCCTCACACACCTGTACAGGTACCTCACACACCTGTACAGGTACATTATCCTACCCTCCCCCTCACACACCTGTACAGGTACATTATCCTGCCTTCCTCCTCACCACAACCTGTACAGGTACATTATCCTGCCCTCCCCCCTCACTCACCTGTACAGGTACATTATCCAGCCCTCCACCTCACACACCTGTACAGGTACATTATCCTGCTCTCCCCCTCACACACCTGTACAGGTACATTATGCTGCCCTCCCCCCTCACACACCTGTACAGGTATATTATCCTGCCCCTCCCCCTCACACACCTGTACAGGTACATTATCCTGCTCTCCCCCTCCCCCTCACATCACCTGTACAGGTACATAATTCTGCCCTCCCCCCTCACACCACCGTATATGTACATTATCCTGCCCCTTCCTCTCACTGACCTGTACACGTACATTATCCTGTCCCACCCCTCACACTCCTGTACAGGTACATTATTCTGCCCTCCCGCCTCACTCACCTGTACAGGTACATTATCCTGCCCGCCCCCTCACAAACCTCTAGAGTTACATTATCCTGCCCTCCCCCTCAATCACCTGTAAAGGTACATTATCCTGCCCACCCGCTCACAAACCTCTAGAGTTACATTATCCTGCCCTCCCTGCCCTCCCTCTCACTCACCAGTATACATACATTATCCTGTGTCCCCCCCCTCACACTCCTGTACAGGTAATAATCCTGCCCTCCCCCACACTCACCTGTACAGGTACATTATCCTGCCCTCCCCCTCACACACCTGTACATGTACATTATCCTGCCCTCCACCTCACACACATGTACAGGTACATTATCCTGCCCTCCCCCTCACACACCTGTACAGATACATTATCCTGCCATCCCTCTCACTCACCTGTACAGGTACATTATCCTGCCCTCCCCCTCACACACCTGTACAGATACATTATCCTGCCATCCCTCTCACTCTCCTGTACAGGTACATTATCCTGCCCTCCACCTCACTACCTGTACAGGTACATTATCCTGCCCTCCCCCTCACACACCTGTACAGATACATTATCCTGCCATCCCTCTCACTCTCCTGTACAGGTACATTATCCTGCCCTCCACCTCACACACCTGTACGGGTACATTATCCTGCCCACCCGCTCACACGCCTGTACAGGTACATTATCCTTCCCTCCCCCTCACACACCTGTACAGGTACATTATCCCGCCCTTCCCCTCATTCTCCTGTGCAGGTCTATTGTCCTGCCCTTCCCCTCACTCACCTGTACAGGTACATTATCCTGCCCTCCCCCTCACTCACCTGTACTGCTACATTATCCTGCCCTTCCCCTCACTCACCTGGACAGGTCTATTATCCTGCCCTCCCCCTCACTCACCTGTACAGGTACATTAATCTGTCCTCCCCCTCACTCACCTGTACTGGTACATTATCCTGCCCTCCCCCTCACTCACCTGTACAGGTGCGTTATCCTGCCCTCTCTGTCACTCACCTGTACAGGTACATTATCCTGCCCTCCACCTCACTCACCTGTACAGATACATTATTCTACCCCCCCCCCTCACTCACCAGTACAGGTACATTATCCTGCCCTCCCCCTCACTCACCTGTACAGATACATTATCCTGCCTTCCGCCTCACCCACCTGTACAGGTACATTATCCTGCCCTCCCCCTCACTCACCTGTACAGGTACATTATCCTGCCCTACCCCTCACTCACCTGTACAGGTACATTATCCTGCCCTGCACCTCACACACCTGTACAGTACATTATCCTGCCCTCCTCCTCACACACCTGTACAGGTACATGATCCTGCCCTCCACCTCAAACACCTGTACAGGTACATTATCCTGCTCTCACCCTCGCTCACCTGTACAGGTACATTATCCTGCCCTCCCCCTCACACACCTGTACAGCTACGTTATCCTGCTCTCCCCTCCCTCTCACTCTCCTGTACAGGTACATAATCCTGCCCTCCCCCTCACACCACCGTATATGTACATTATCCTGCCCTTCCTCTCACTGACCTGTACACGTACATTATCCGGTCCCTCCCATCACACTCCTGTACAGGTACATTATTCTGCCCTCAACCTCACTCACCTGTACAGGTACATTATCCTGCCCTACACCTCACTCACCTGTACAGGTACATTATCCTGCCCTCCCCCTCACTCACCAGTGCAGGTACATTATCCTGCCCTCCCCCTTACTAACCAGTACAGGTACATTATCCTGCCCTCCCCCTCACTCACCTGTACACATTCATTATCCTGCCCTCCCACTCACTCACCTGTACAGGTTCATTATCCTGCCCTCCCCCATCACACCTGTACAGGTACATTATCCTGCCCTTCCCCTCACTCACCAGTACAAGTACATTATCCTGCCCTAACCCTCACTCAACTGTACAGGTACATTATCCTGCCCTCCCCCTCACACACCTGTACAGATACATTATCCTGCCATCCCTCTCACTCTCCTGTACAGGTACATTATCCTGCCCTCCACCTCACTACCTGTACAGGTACATTATCCTGCCCTCCCCCTCACACACCTGTACAGATACATTATCCTGCCATCCCTCTCACTCTCCTGTACAGGTACATTATCCTGCCCTCCACCTCACACACCTGTACGGGTTCATTATCCTGCCCACCCGCTCACACGCCTGTACAGGTACATTATCCTTCCCTCCCCCCTCACACACCTGTACAGGTACATTATCCCGCCCTTCCCCTCATTCTCCTGTGCAGGTCTATTATCCTGCCCTCCCCCTCACTCACCTGTACAGGTACATTATCCTGCCCTACCCCTCACTCACCTGTACAGGTACATTATCCTGCCCTGCACCTCACACACCTGTACAGTACATTATCCTGCCCTCCCCCTCACACACCTGTACAGGTACATGATCCTGCCCTCCACCTCAAACACCTGTACAGGTACATTATCCTGCTCTCACCCTCGCTCACCTGTACAGGTACATTATCCTGCCCTCCCCCTCACACACCTGTACAGCTACGTTATCCTGCTCTCCCCTCCCCCTCACTCTCCTGTACAGGTACATAATCCTGCCCTCCCCCTCACACCACCGTATATGTACATTATCCTGCCCTTCCTATCACTGACCTGTACACGTACATTATCCGGGCCCTCCCCTCACACTCCTGTACAGGTACATTATTCTGCCCTCACCCTCAATCACCTGTACAGGTACATTATCCTGCCCTACACCTCACTCACCTGTACAGGTACATTATCCTGCCCTCCCCCTCACTCACCAGTGCAGGTACATTATCCTGCCCTCCCCCTTACTAACCAGTACAGGTACATTATCCTGCCCTCCCCCTCACTCACCTGTACACATTCATTATCCTGCCCTCCCACTCACTCACCTGTACAGGTTCATTATCCTGCCCTCCCCCATCACACCTGTACAGGTACATTATCCTGCCCTTCCCCTCACTCACCAGTACAAGTACATTATCCTGCCCTCCCCCTCAGTCACCTGTACAGGTACATTATCCTGCCCTCCCCCTCACACACCTGTACAGATACATTATCCTGCCATCCCTCTCACTCTCCTGTACAGGTACATTATCCTGCCCTCCACCTCACTACCTGTACAGGTACATTATCCTGCCCTCCCCCCTCACACACCTGTACAGATACATTATCCTGCCATCCCTCTCACTCTCCTGTACAGGTACATTATCCTGCCCTCCACCTCACACACCTGTACGGGTACATTATCCTGCCCACCCCGCTCACACGCCTGTACAGGTACATTATCCTTCGCTCCCCCTCACACACCTGTACAGGTACATTATCCCGCCCTTCCCCTCATTCTCCTGTGCAGGTCTATTATCCTGCCCTCCCCCTCACTCACCTGTACTGGTACATTATCCTGCCCTTCCCCTCACTCACCTGGACAGGTACATTATCCTGCCCTTCCCCTCACTCACCTGTACAGGTACATTATCCTGCCCTCACCCTCACTCACCTGTACTGGTACATTATCCTGCCCTACCCCTCACTCACCTGGACAGGTCTATTATCCTTCCCTTCCCCTCACTCACCTGTACAGGTACATTAATCTGTCCTCCCCCTCACTCACCTGTACTGGTACATTATCCTGCCCTCCCCCTCACTCACCTGTACAGGTGCGTTATCCTGCCCTCTCTGTCACTCACCTTACAGGTACATTATCCTGCCCTCCCCCTCACTCACCTGTACTGGTACATTATCCTGCCCTTCCCCTCACTCACCTGGACAGGTCTATTATCCTGCCCTCCCCCTCACTCACCTGTACAGGTACATTAATCTGTCCTCCCCCTCACTCACCTGTACTGGTACATTATCCTGCCCTCCGCCTCACACACCTGCACAGGTGCGTTATCCTGCCCTCTCTGTCACTCACCTGTACAGGTAAATTATCCTGCCCTCCACCTCACTCACCTGTACAGATACATTATTCTACCCCGCCCCCCATCACTCACCAGTACAGGTACATTATCCTGCCCTCCCCCTCACTCACCTGTACAGATACATTATCCTGCCTTCCGCCTCACCCACCTGTACAGGTACATTATCCTGCCCTCCCCCTCACTCACCTCTACAGGTACATTATCCTGCCCTACCCCTCACTCACCTGTACAGGTACATTATCCTGCCCTGCACCTCACACACCTGTACAGTACATTATCCTGCCCTCCCCCTCACACACCTGTACAGGTACATGATCCTGCCCTCCACCTCAAACACCTGTACAGGTACATTATCCTGCTCTCACCCTCGCTCACCTGTACAGGTACATTATCCTGCCCTCCCCCTCACACACCTGTACAGCTACGTTATCCTGCTCTCCCCTCCCCCTCACTCTCCTGTACAGGTACATAATCCTGCCCTCCCCCTCACACCACCGTATATGTACATTATCCTGCCCTTCCTCTCACTGACCTGTACACGTACATTATCTGGTCCCTCCCCTCACACTCCTGTACAGGTACATTATTCTGCCCTCACCCTCACTCACCTGTACAGGTACATTATCCTGCCCTACACCTCACTCACCTGTACAGGTACATTATCCTGCCCTCCCCCTCACTCACCAGTGCAGGTACATTATCCTGCCCTCCCCCTTACTAACCAGTACAGGTAGTGTATCCTGCCCTCCCCCTCACTCAGCTGTACACATTCATTATCCTGCCCTCCCACTCACTCACCTGTACAGGTTCATTATCCTGCCCTCCCCCATCACACCTGTACAGGTACATTATCCTGCCCTTCCCCTCACTCACCAGTACAAGTACATTATCCTGCCCTCCCCCTCACACACCTGTACAGATACATTATCCTGCCATCCCTCTCACTCTCCTGTACAGGTACATTATCCTGCCCTCCACCTCACTACCTGTACAGGTACATTATCCTGCCCTGCCCCTCACACACCTGTACAGATACATTATCCTGCCATCCCTCTCACTCTCCTGTACAGGGACATTATCCTTCCCTCCCCCTCACACACCTGTACAGGTACATTATCCCGCCCTTCCCCTCATTCTCCTGTGCAGGTCTATTATCCTGCCCTTCCCCCTCACTCACCTGTACAGGTACATTATCCTGCCCTCCCCCTCACTCACCTGTACAGGTACATTATCCTGCCCACCCCCCTCACTCACCTGTACTGGTACATTATCCTGCCCTTCCCCTCACTCACCTGGACAGGTCTATTATCCTGCCCTCCCCCTCACTCACCTGTACAGGTACATTATCCTGCCCTCCCCCTCACTCACCTGTACTGGTACATTATCCTGCCCTCCCCCTCACTCACCTGTACAGGTGCGTTATCCTGCCCTCCACCTCACTCACCTGTACAGATACATTATTCTACCCTCCCCCCTCACTCACCAGTACAGGTACATTATCCTGCCATCCCCCTCACTCACCTGTACAGATACATTATCCTGCTTTCCGCCTCACCCACCTGTACAGGTACATTATCCTGCGCTCCCACTCACTCACCTGTACAGGTACATTATCCTGCCCTCCCCCTCACTCAGATGTACAGTTACATTATCCTGCCCCCCTGCTCACTCACCTGTACAGGTACATTATCCTGCCCTCCACCTCAAACAACTGTTCAGTACATTATCCTGCCCTCCCCCTCACACACCTGTACAGGTACATTATCCTGCCCTCCCCATCACTCACCTGTACAGGTACATTATCCTGCCCACCCCCCTCACTCACCTGTACAGGTACATTATCCTGCCCTACCCCTCACTCACCTGTACAGGTACATTATCCAGCCCTGCACCTCACACACCTGTACAGTACATTATCCTGCCCTCCCCCTCACACACCTGTACAGGTACATGATCCTGCCCTCCACCTCAAACACCTGTACAGGTACATTATCCTGCTCTCACCCTCGCTCACCTGTACAGGTACATTATCCTGCCCTCTCCCTCACACACCTGTACAGGTACGTTATCCTGCTCTCCCCTCCCCCTCACTCTCCTGTACAGGGACATAATCCTGCCCTCCCCCTCACACCACCGTATATGTACATTATCCTGCCCTTCCTCTCACTGACCTGTACACGTACATTATCCGGTCCCACCCCACACACTCCTGTACAGGTACATTATCCTGCCCACCCCCTCACACACCTGTACAGGTCCATTATCCTGCCCTCCCACTCACTCACCTGTACAGAAACATTATCCTGCCTTCCTCCTCACACACCTGTACAGGTACATTATCCTACCCTCCTCCTCACACACCTGTACAGGTACATTATCCTACCCTCCCCCTCACACACCTGTACAGGTACATTATCCTGCCTTCCTCCTCACACACCTGTACAGGTACATTATCCTGCCCTCCCCCTCACTCACCTGTACAGGTACATTATCCAGCCCTCCACCTCACACACCTGTACAGGTACATTATCCTGCTCTCCCCCTCACACACCTGTACAGGTACATTATGCTGCCCTCCCCCTCACACACCTGTACAGGTATATTATCCTGCCCTCCCCCTCACACACCTGTACAGGTACATTATCCTGCTCTCCCCCTCCCCCTCACTCACCTGTACAGGTACATAATTCTGCCCTCCCCCCCTCACACCACCGTATATGTACATTATCCTGCCCTTCCTCTCACTGACCTGTACACGTACATTATCCTGTCCCACCCCTCACACTCCTGTACAGGTACATTATTCTGCCCTCCCGCTCACTCACCTGTACAGGTACATTATCCTGCCCGCCCCCTCACAAACCTCTAGAGTTACATTATCCTGCCCTCCCCCTCAATCACCTGTAAAGGTACATTATCCTGCCCACCCGCTCACAAACCTCTAGAGTTACATTATCCTGCCCTCCCTCTCACTCACCAGTATACATACATTATCCTGTCCCCCCCCCCTCACACTCCTGTACAGGTACATAATCCTGCCCTCCCCCACACTCACCTGTACAGGTACATTATCCTGCCCTCCCCCTCACACACCTGTACATGTACATTATCCTGCCCTCCACCTCACACACATGTACAGGTACATTATCCTGCCCTCCCCCTCACACACCTGTACAGATACATTATCCTGCCATCCCTCTCACTCACCTGTACAGGTACATTATCCTGCCCTCCCCCTCACACACCTGTACAGATACATTATCCTGCCATCCCTCTCACTCTCCTGTACAGGTACATTATCCTGCCCTCCACCTCACTACCTGTACAGGTACATTATCCTGCCCTCCCCCTCACACACCTGTACAGATACATTATCCTGCCATCCCTCTCACTCTCCTGTACAGGTACATTATCCTGCCCTCCACCTCACACACCTGTACGGGTACATTATCCTGCCCACCCGCTCACACGCCTGTACAGGTACATTATCCTTCCCTCCCCCTCACACACCTGTACAGGTACATTATCCCGCCCTTCCCCTCATTCTCATGTGCAGGTCTATTATCCTGCCCTTCCCCTCACTCACCTGTACAGGTACATTATCCTGCCCTCCCCCTCACTCACATGTACTGGTACATTATCCTGCCCTTCCCCTCACTCACCTGGACAGGTCTATTATCCTGCCCTCCCCCTCACTCACCTGTACAGGTACATTAATCTGTCCTCCCCCTCACTCACCTGTACTGGTACATTATCCTGCCCTCCCCCTCACTCACCTGTACAGGTGCGTTATCCTGCCCTCTCTGTCACTCACCTGTACAGGTACATTATCCTGCCCTCCACCTCACTCACCTGTACAGATACATTATTCTACACCCCCCCCCCCCCACCTCACTCACCAGTACAGGTACATTATCCTGCCCTCCCCCTCACTCACCTGTACAGATACATTATCCTGCCTTCCGCCTCACCCACCTGTACAGGTACATTATCCTGCCCTCCCCCCTCACTCACCTGTACAGGTACATTATCCTGCCCTACCCCTCACTCACCTGTACAGGTACATTATCCTGCCCTGCACCTCACACACCTGTACAGTACATTATCCTGCCCTCCCCCTCACACACCTGTACAGGTACATGATCCTGCCCTCCACCTCAAACACCTGTACAGGTACATTATCCTGCTCTCACCCTCGCTCACCTGTACAGGTACATTATCCTGCCCTCCCCCTCACACACCTGTACAGCTACGTTATCCTGCTCTCCCCTCCCCCTCACTCTCCTGTACAGGTACATAATCCTGCCCTCCCCCCTCACACCACCGTATATGTACATTATCCTGCCCTTCCTCTCACTGACCTGTACACGTACATTATCCGGTCCCTCCCCTCACACTCCTGTACAGGTACATTATTCTGCCCTCACCCTCACTCACCTGTACAGGTACATTATCCTGCCCTACACCTCACTCACCTGTACAGGTACATTATCCTGCCCTCCCCCTCACTCACCAGTGCAGGTACATTATCCTGCCATCCCCCTTACTAACCAGTACAGGTATATTATCCTGCCCTCCCCCTCACTCACCTGTACTCATTCATTATCCTGCCCTCCCACTCACTCACCTGTACAGGTTCATTATCCTGCCCTCCCCCATCACACCTGTACAGGAACATTATCCTGCCCTTCCCCTCACTCACCAGTACAAGTACATTATCCTGCCCTCCCCCTCACTCACCTGTACAGGTACATTATCCTGCCCTCCCCCTCACACACCTGTACAGATACATTATCCTGCCATCCCTCTCACTCTCCTGTACAGGTACATTATCCTGCCCTCCACCTCACTACCTGTACAGGTACATTATCCTGCCCTGCACCTCACACACCTGTACAGTACATTATCCTGCCCTCCCCCTCACACACCTGTACAGGTACATGATCCTGCCCTCCACCTCAAACACCTGTACAGGTACATTATCCTGCTCTCACCCTCGCTCACCTGTGCAGGTACATTATCCTGCCCTCCCCCTCACACACCTGTACAGCTACGTTATCCTGCTCTCCCCTCCCCCTCACTCTCCTGTACAGGTACATAATCCTGCCCTCCCCCTCACACCACCGTATATGTACATTATCCTGCCCTTCCTCTCACTGACCTGTACACGTACATTATCCGGTCCCTCCCCTCACACTCCTGTACAGGTACATTATTCTGCCCTCACACTCACTCACCTGTACAGGTACATTATCCTGCCCTACACCTCACTCACCAGTGCAGGTACATTATCCTGCCATCCCCCTTACTAACCAGTACAGGTATATTATCCTGCCCTCCCCCAGACTCACCTGTACTCATTCATTATCCTGCCCTCCCACTCACTCACCTGTACAGGTTCATTATCCTGCCCTCCCCCATCACACCTGTACAGGAACATTATCCTGCCCTTCCCCTCACTCACCAGTACAAGTACATTATCCTGCCCTCTCCCTCACTCACCTGTACAGCTACATTATCCTGCCCTCCCCCTCACACACCTGTACAGATACATTATCCTGCCATCCCTCTCACTCTCCTGTACAGGTACATTATCCTGCCCTCCACCTCACTACCTGTACAGGTACATTATCCTGCCCTCCACCTCAAACACCTGTACAGTACATTATCCTGCCCTCCCCCTCACACACCTGTACAGGTACATTATCCTGCCCTCCCCATCACTCACCTGTACAGGTACATTATCCTGCCCACCCCCTCACTCACCTGTACAGATACATTATCCTGCCCTACCCCTCACTCACCTGTACAGGTACATTATCCAGCCCTGCACCTCACACACCTGTACAGTACATTATCCTGCCCTCCCCCTCACACACCTGTACAGGTACATGATCCTGCCCTCCACCTCAAACACCTGTACAGGTACATTATCCTGCTCTCACCCTCGCTCACCTGTACAGGTACATTATCCTGCCCTCCCCCTCACACACCTGTACAGGTACGTTATCCTGCTCTCCCCTCCCCCTCACTCTCCTGTACAGGGACATAATCCTGCCCTCCCACTCACACCACCGTATATGTACATTATCCTGCCCTTCCTCTCACTGACCTGTACACGTACATTATCCGGTCCCACCCCACACACTCCTGTACAGGTACATTATCCTGCCCACCCCCTCACACACCTGTACAGGTCCATTTTCCTGCCCTCCCACTCACTCACCTGTACAGAAACATTATCCTGCCTTCCTCCTCACACACCTGTACAGGTACATTATCCTACCCTCCTCCTCACACATCTGTACAGGTACATTATCCTACCCTCCCCCTCACACACCTGTACAGTTACATTATCCTGCCTTCCTCCTCACACACCCGTACAGGTACATTATCCTGCCCTCCCCCTCACACACCTGTACAGGTACATTATCCAGCCCTCCACTTCACACACCTGTACAGGTACATTATCCTGCTCTCCCCCTCACACACCTGTACAGGTACATTATCCTGCCCTCCCCCTCACACACCTGTACAGGTATATTATCCTGCCCTCCCCCTCACACACCTGTACAGGTACATTATCCTGCCCTCCCCCTCACACACCTGTACAGGTACATTATCCTGCTCTCCCCCTCCCCCTCACTCACCTGTACAGGTACATAATCCTGCCCTCCCCCTCACACCACCGTATATGTACATTATCCTGCCCTTCCTCTTACTGACCTGTACACGTACATTATCCTGTCCCACCCCTCACACTCCTGTACAGGTACATTATTCTGCCCTCCCGCTCACTCACCTGTACAGGTACATTATCCTGCCCGCCCCCTCACAAACCTCTAGAGTTACATTATCCTGCCCTCCCCCTCAATCACCTGTAAAGGTACATTATCCTGCCCACCCCGCTCACAAACCTCTAGAGTTACAATATCCTGCCCTCCCTCTCACTCACCAGTATACATACATTATCCTGTCCCCCCCCCCCTCACACTCCTGTACAGGTACATAATCCTGCCCTCCCCCACACTCACCTGTACAGGTACATTATCCTGCCCTCCCCCTCACACACCTGTACATGTACATTATCCTGCCCTCCACCTCACACACATGTACAGGTACATTATCCTGCCCTCCCCCTCACACACCTGTACAGATACATTATCCTGCCATCCCTCTCACTCACCTGTACAGGTACATTATCCTGCCCTCCCCCTCACACACCTGTACAGATACATTATCCTGCCATCTCTCTCACTCTCCTGTACAGGTACATTATCCTGCCCTCCACCTCACTACCTGTACAGGTACATTATCCTGCCCTCCCCCTCACACACCTGTACAGATACATTATCCTGCCATCCCTCTCACTCTCCTGTACAGGTACATTATCCTGCCCTCCACCTCACACACCTGTACGGGTACATTATCCTGCCCACCCGCTCACACGCCTGTACAGGTACATTATCCTTCCCTCCCCCTCACAAACCTGTACAGATACATTATCCCGCCCTTCCCCTCATTCTCCTGTGCAGGTCTATTATCCTGCCCTTCCCCTCACTCACCTGTACAGGTACATTATCCTGCCCTCCCCCTCACTCACCTGTACTGGTACATTATCCTGCCCTTCCCCTCACTCACCTGGACAGGTCTATTATCCTGCCCTCCCCCTCACTCACCTGTACAGGTACATTATCCTGTCCTCCCCCTCACTCACCTGTACTGGTACATTATCCTGCCCTCCCCCTCACTCACCTGTACAGATGCGTTATCCTGCCCTCTCTGTCACTCACCTGTACAGGTACATTATCCTGCCCTACCCCTCACTCACCTGTACAGGTACATTATCCTGCCCTGCACCTCACACACCTGTACAGTACATTATCCTGCCCTCCCCGTCACACACCTGTACAGGTACATGATCCTGCCCTCCACCTCAAACACCTGTACAGGTACATTATCCTGCTCTCACCCTCGCTCACCTGTACAGGTACATTATCCTGCCCTCCCCCTCACACACCTGTACAGCTACGTTATCCTGCTCTCCCCTCCCCCTCACTCTCCTGTACAGGTACATAATCCTGCCCTCCCCCTCACACCACCGTATATGTACATTATCCTGCCCTTCCTCTCACTGACCTGTACACGTACATTATCCGGTCCCTCCCCTCACACTCCTGTACAGGTACATTATTCTGCCCTCACCCTCACTCACCTGTACAGGTACATTATCCTGCCCTACACCTCACTCACCTGTACAGGTACATTATCCTGCCCTCCCCCTCACTCACCAGTGCAGGTTCATTATCCTGCCCTCCCCCTTACTCACCAGTACAGGTACATTATCCTGCCCTCCCCCTCACTAACCTGCACACATTCATTATCCTGCCCTCCCACTCGCTCACCTGTACAGGTTCATTATCCTGCCTTCCCCCATCACACCTGTACAGGTACATTATCCTGCCCTTCCCCTCACTCACCTGTACAGGTACATTATCCTGCCCTCCCCCTCACTCACCTGTACAGATACATTATCCTGCCCTTCCCCTCACTCACCAGTACAAGTACATTATCCTGCCGTCCCCCTCACTCACCTGTACAGTTACATTATCCTGCCCTCCCGCTCACTCACCTGTACAGGTACATTATCCTGCCCTCCACCTCACTCACCTGTACAGGTACATTATCCTGCCCTCCCCCTCATCACCTGTCCAGGTACATTATCCTGCCCTCCGCTCACTCACCTGTACAGGTACATTTTCCTGCCCTCCCACTCACACAGCTGTACAGGTACATTATCCTACCCTCCCCCTCACACACCTCTAGACATACATTATCCTGCCCTCCACCTCACACACCTGTACAGTACATTATCCTGCCCTCGCCCTCACACACCTGTACAGGTACATTATCCTGCCCTCCCCCTCACTAATCTGTACAGGTACATTATCCTGCCGACCCCCTCACTCACCTGTACAGGTAAATTATCCTGCCCTCCCGCTCACACACCTGTACAGGTACATTATGCTGCCCTCCCCCTCACACAGCTGTACAGGTACATTATCCTGCCCTCCACCTCACACACCTGTACAGGTACATTATCCTGCCCTCCACCTCACACAACTGTACACGTACATTATCCCGTCCCCCACCTCACACTCCTGTGCAGGTACATTATCCTGCCCTCCCCCTCACACACCTGTACAGGTACATTATCCTGCCCTGCCCCTCACACACCTGTACAGGTACATTATCCTGCCCTCCCACTCACTCACCTGTACTGAAACATTATCCTGCCTTCCTCCTCACACACCTGTACAGGTACATTATCCTACCCTCCTCCTCACACACCTGTACAGGTAAATTATCCTACCCTCCCCCTCACACACCTGTACAGGTACATTATCCTGCCCTCCCCCTCACACACCTGTACAGGTACATTATCCTGCTCTCCCCCTCCCCCTCACTCACCTGTACAGGTACATAATCCTGCCCTCCCTCTCACACCACCGTATATGTACATTATCCTGCCCTTCCTCTTACTGACCTGTACACGTACATTATCCTGTCCCACCCCTCACACTCCTGTACAGGTACATTATTCTGCCCTCCCGCTCACTCACCTGTACAGGTACATTATCCTGCCCGCCCCCTCACAAACCTCTAGAGTTACATTATCCTGCCCTCCCCCTCAATCACCTGTAAAGGTACATTATCCTGCCCACCCGCTCACAAACCTCTAGAGTTACAATATCCTGCCCTCCCTCTCACTCACCAGTATACATACATTATCCTGTCCCCCCCCCCTCACACTCCTGTACAGGTACATAATCCTGCCCTCCCCCACACTCACCTGTACAGGTACATTATCCTGCCCTCCCCCTCACACACCTGTACATGTACATTATCCTGCCCTCCACCTCACACACATGTACAGGTACATTATCCTGCCCTCCCCCTCACACACCTGTACAGATACATTATCCTGCCATCCCTCTCACTCACCTGTACAGGTACATTATCCTGCCCTCCCCCTCACACACCTGTACAGATACATTATCCTGCCATCTCTCTCACTCTCCTGTACAGGTACATTATCCTGCCCTCCACCTCACTACCTGTACAGGTACATTATCCTGCCCTCCCCCTCACACACCTGTACAGATACATTATCCTGCCATCCCTCTCACTCTCCTGTACAGGTACATTATCCTGCCCTCCACCTCACACACCTGTACGGGTACATTATCCTGCCCACCCCGCTCACACGCCTGTACAGGTACATTATCCTTCCCTCCCCCTCACAAACCTGTACAGATACATTATCCCGCCCTTCCCCTCATTCTCCTGTGCAGGTCTATTATCCTGCCCTTCCCCTCACTCACCTGTACAGGTACATTATCCTGCCCTCCCCCTCACTCACCTGTACTGGTACATTATCCTGCCCTTCCCCTCACTCACCTGGACAGGTCTATTATCCTGCCCTCCCCCTCACTCACCTGTACAGGTACATTATCCTGTCCTCCCCCTCACTCACCTGTACTGGTACATTATCCTGCCCTCCCCCTCACTCACCTGTACAGATGCGTTATCCTGCCCTCTCTGTCACTCACCTGTACAGGTACATTATCCTGCCCTACCCCTCACTCACCTGTACAGGTACATTATCCTGCCCTGCACCTCACACACCTGTACAGTACATTATCCTGCCCTCCCCCTCACACACCTGTACAGGTACATGATCCTGCCCTCCACCTCAAACACCTGTACAGGTACATTATCCTGCTCTCACCCTCGCTCACCTGTACAGGTACATTATCCTGCCCTCCCCCTCACACACCTGTACAGCTACGTTATCCTGCTCTCCCCTCCCCCTCACTCTCCTGTACAGGTACATAATCCTGCCCTCCCCCTCACACCACCGTATATGTACATTATCCTGCCCTTCCTCTCACTGACCTGTACACGTACATTATCCGGTCCCTCCCCTCACACTCCTGTACAGGTACATTATTCTGCCCTCACCCTCACTCACCTGTGCAGGTACATTATCCTGCCCTACACCTCACTCACCTGTACAGGTACATTATCCTGCCCTCCCCCTCACTCACCAGTGCAGGTTCATTATCCTGCCCTCCCCCTTACTCACCAGTACAGGTACATTATCCTGCCCTCCCCCTCACACACCTGCACACATTCATTATCCTGCCCTCCCACTCACTCACCTGTACAGGTTCATTATCCTGCCTTCCCCCATCACACCTGTACAGGTACATTATCCTGCCCTTCCCCTCACTCACCTGTACAGGTACATTATCCTGCCCTCCCCCTCACTCACCTGTACAGATACATTATCCTGCCCTTCCCCTCACTCACCAGTACAAGTACATTATCCTGCCGTCCCCCTCACTCACCTGTACAGTTACATTATCCTGCCCTCCCGCTCACTCACCTGTACAGGTACATTATCCTGCCCTCCACCTCACTCACCTGTACAGGTACATTATCCTGCCCTCCCCCTCATCACCTGTCCAGGTACATTATCCTGCCCTCCGCTCACTCACCTGTACAGGTACATTTTCCTGCCCTCCCACTCACACAGCTGTACAGGTACATTATCCTACCCTCCCCCTCACACACCTCTAGACATACATTATCCTGCCCTCCACCTCACACACCTGTACAGTACATTATCCTGCCCTCGCCCTCACACACCTGTACAGGTACATTATCCTGCCCTCCCCCTCACTCACCTGTACAGGTACATTATCCTGCCGACCCCCTCACTCACCTGTACAGGTAAATTATCCTGCCCTCCCGCTCACACACCTGTACAGGGACATTATGCTGCCCTCCCCCTCACACAGCTGTACAGGTACATTATCCTGCCCTCCACCTCACACACCTGTACAGGTACATTATCCTGCCCTCCACCTCACACAACTGTACACGTACATTATCCCGTCCCCCACCTCACACTCCTGTGCAGGTACATTATCCTGCCCTCCCCCTCACACACCTGTACAGGTACATTATCCTGCCCTCCCCCTCACACACCTGTACAGGTACATTATCCTGCCCTCCCACTCACTCACCTGTACTGAAACATTATCCTGCCTTCCTCCTCACACACCTGTACAGGTACATTATCCTACCCTCCTCCTCACACACCTGTACAGGTAAATTATCCTACCCTCCCCCTCACACACCTGTACAGGTACATTATCCTGCCTTCCTCCTCACATACCCGTACAGGTGCATTATCCTGCCCGCCCCCTCACTCACCTGTACAGGTACATTATCCAGCCCTCCACCTCACACACCTGTACAGGTACATTATCCTGCTCTCCCCCTCACACACCTGTACAGGTACATTATCCTGCCCTCCCCCTCACACACCTGTACAGGTACATTATAATGCCCTCCCCCTCACACACCTGTACAGGTACATTATCCTGCCCTCCCCCTCACACACCTGTACAGGTACATTATCCTGCTCTCCCCCTCCCCCTCACTCACCTGTACAGGTACATAATCCTGCCCTCCCCCTCACACCACCGTATATGTACATTATCCTGCCCTTCCTCTTACTGACCTGTACACGTACATTATCCTGTCCCACCCCTCACACTCCTGTACAGGAACATTATTCTGCCCTCCCGCTCATTCACCTGTACAGGTACATTATCCTGCCCGCCCCCTCACAAACCTCTAGAGTTACATTATCCTGCCCTCCCCCTCAATCACCTGTAAAGGTACATTATCCTGCCCGCCCCCTCACAAACCTCTAGAGTTACATTATCCTGCCCTCCCTCTCACTCACCAGTATAAATACATTATCCTGTCCCCCCCCTCACACTCCTGTACAGGTACATAATCCTGCCCTCCCCCACACTCACCTGTACAGGTACATTATCCTGCCCTCCCCCTCACACACCTGTACATGTACATTATCCTGCCCTCCACCTCACACACCTGTACAGATACATTATCCTGCCATCCCTCTCACTCACCTGTACAGATACATTATCCTGCCCTCCCCCCTCACACACCTGTATGGGTACATTATCCTGCCCACCCGCTCACACGCCTGTACAGGTACATTATCCTTCCCTCCCCCTCACACACCTGTACAGGTACATTATCCCGCCCTTCCCCTCATTCTCCTGTGCAGGTCTATTATCCTGCCCTTCCCCTCACTCACCTGTACAGGTACATTATCCTGCCCTCCCCCTCACTCACCTGTACTGGTTCATTATCCTGCCCTTCCTCTCACTCAACTGGACAGGTCTATTATCCAGCCCTCCCCCTCATTCACCTGTACAGGTACATTATCCTGCCCTCCCCCTCACTCACCTGTACTGGTACATTATCCTGCCCTCCCTCTCACTCACCTGTACAGGTGCGTTATCCTGCCCTCTCTGTCACTCACCTGTACAGGTACATTATCCTGCCCTCCACCTCACTCACCTGTACAGATACATTATTCTACCCTCCCCCTCACTCACCAGTACAGGTACATTATCCTGCCCTCCCCCTCACTCACCTGTACTGATGCATTATCCTGCCCTCCGCCTCACCCACCTGTACAGGTACATTATCCTGCGCTCCCCCTCACTCACCTGTACAGGTACATTACCCTGCCCTCCCCCTCACTCACATGTACAGTTACATTATCCTGCCCTCCTGCTCACTCACCTGTACAGGTACATTATCCTGCCCTCCACCTCAAACACCTGTACAGTACATTATCCTGCCCTCCCCCTCACACACCTGTACAGGTACATTATCCTGCCCTCCCCATCACTCACCTGTACAGGTACATTATCCTGCCCACCCCCTCACTCACCTGTACAGGTACATTATCCTGGCCTACCCCTCACTCACCTGTACAAGTACATTATCCTGCCCTGCACCTCACACACCTGTACAGTACATTATCCTGCCCTCCCCCTCACACACCTGTACAGGTACATGATCCTGCCCTCCACCTCAAACACCTGTACAGGTACATTATCCTGCTCTCACCCTCGCTCACCTGTACAGGTACATTATCCTGCCCTCCCCCTCACACACCTGTACAGCTACATTATCCTGCTCTCCCCTGCCCCTCACTCTCCTGTACAGGTACATAATCCTGCCCTCCCCCTCACTCCACCGTATATGTACATTATCCTGCCCTTCCTCTCACTGACCTGTACACGTACATTATCCGGTCCCACCCCTCACACTCCTGTACAGCTACATTATTCTGCCCTCCCGCTCACTCACCTGTCCAGGTACATTATCCTGCCCTACACCTCACTCACCTGTACAGGTACATTATCCTGCCCTCCCCCTCACTCACCAGTGCAGGTACATTATCCTGCCCTCCACTCACTCACCTGTACAGGTACATTATCCTGCCCTCCCCCTTACTCACCAGTACAGGTACATTATCCTGCCCTCCCCGTCACTCACCTGTACACATTCATTATCCTGCCCTCCCCCTCACTCACCTGTACAGGTTCATTATCCTGCCCTCCCCCTCACACACCTGTACAGGTACATTATCCTACCCTCCCACTCACACACCTGTACAGGTACATTATCCTGCCTTCCTCCTCACACACCCGTACAGGTACATTATCCTGCCCTCCCCCTCACTCACCTGTACAGGTACATTATCCAGCCCTCCACCTCACACACCTGTACAGGTACATTATCCTGCTCTCCCCCTCACACACCTGTACAGGTACATTATCCTGCCCTCCCCCCTCACACACCTGTACAGGTATATTATCCTGCCCTCCCCCTCACACACCTGTACAGGTACATTATCCTGCCCTCCCCCTCACACACCTGTACAGGTACATTATCCTGCTCTCCCCCTCCCCCTCACTCACCTGTACAGGTACATAATCCTGCCCCTCCCCCTCACACCACCGTATATGTACATTATCCTGCCCTTCCTCTCACTGACCTGTACACGTACAT
>JANJGN010005416.1:0-21976 GCA_026770705.1 Isurus oxyrinchus
TAACATTCTCAGTCTCTCTAACCCCGTCTCTAACATTCTCAGTCTCTCTAACCCCGTCTCTAACATTCTCAGTCTCTCTAACCCCGTCTCAACATTCTCAGTCTCTCTAACCCCGTCTCTGACATTCTCATTCCTCTCTAACCCCGTCTCTAGACATTCTCAGTCTCTCTAACCCCGTCTCTAACATTCTCAGTCTCTCTAACCCCGTCTCTAACATTCTCAGTCTCTCTAACCCCGTCTCTAACATTCTCAGCTCTCTAACCCCGTCTCTAACATTCTCAGTCTCTCTAACCCCGTCTCTAACATTCTCAGTCTCTCTAAACCCCGTCTCTAACATTCTCAGTCTCTCTAACCCCGTCTCTAACATTCTCAGTCTCTCTAACCCCGTCTCTAACATTCTCAGTCTCTCTAACCCCGTCTCTACATTCTCAGTCTCTCTAACCCCGTCTCTAACATTCTCAGTCTCTCTAACCCCGTCTCTGACATTCTCAGTCTCTCTAACCCGTCTCTAACATTCTCAGTCTCTCTAACCCCGTCTCTAACATTCTCAGTCTCTCTAACCCCGTCTCTAACATTCTCAGTCTCTCTAACCCCGTCTCTAACATTCTCAGTCTCTCTAACCCCGTCTCTAACATTCTCAGTCTCTCTAACCCCGTCTCTAACATTCTCAGTCTCTCTAACCCCGTCTCTAACATTCTCATCTCTCTAACCCCGTCTCTAACATTCTCAGTCTCTCTAACCCCGTCTCTAACATTCTCAGTCTCTCTAACCCCGTCTCTAACATTCTCAGTCTCTCTAACCCCCGTCTCTAACATTCTCAGTCTCTCTAACCCCGTCTCTAACATTCTCAGTCTCTCTAACCCCGTCTCTAACATTCTCAGTCTCTCTAACCCCGTCTCTAACATTCTCAGTCTCTCTAACCCCGTCTCTAACATTCTCAGTCTCTCTAACCCCGTCTCTAACATTCTCAGTCTCTCTAACCCCGTCTCTAACATTCTCAGTCTCTCTAACCCCGTCTCTAACATTCTCAGTCTCTCTAACCCCGTCTCTAACATTCTCAGTCTCTCTAACCCCGTCTCTAACATTCTCAGTCTCTCTAACCCCGTCTCTAACATTCTCAGTCTCTCTAACCCCGTCTCTAACATTCTCAGTCTCTCTAACCCCGTCTCTAACATTCTCAGTCTCTCTAACCCCGTCTCTAACATTCTCAGTCTCTCTAACCCCGTCTCTAACATTCTCAGTCTCTCTAACCCCGTCTCTAACATTCTCAGTCTCTCTAACCCCGTCTCTAACATTCTCAGTCTCTCTAACCCCGTCTCTAACATTCTCAGTCTCTCTAACCCCGTTCTCTAACATTCTCAGTCTCTCTAACCCCGTCTCTAACATTCTCAGTCTCTCTAACCCCGTCTCTAACATTCTCAGTCTCTCTAACCCCGTCTCTAACATTCTCAGTCTCTCTAACCCCGTCTCTAACATTCTCAGTCTCTCTAACCCCGTCTCTAACATTCTCAGTCTCTCTAACCCCGTCTCTAACATTCTCAGTCTCTCTAACCCCGTCTCTAACATTCTCAGTCTCTCTAACCCCGTCTCTAACATTCTCAGTCTCTCTAACCCCGTCTCTAAACATTCTCAGTCTCTCTAACCCCGTCTCTAACATTCTCAGTCTCTCTAACCCCCGTCTCTAACATTCTCAGTCTCTCTAACCCCGTCTCTAACATTCTCAGTCTCTCTAACCCCGTCTCTAACATTCTCAGTCTCTCTAACCCCGTCTCTAACATTCTCAGTCTCTCTAACCCCGTCTCTAACATTCTCAGTCTCTCTAACCCCGTCTCTAACATTCTCAGTCTCTCTAACCCCGTCTCTAACATTCTCAGTCTCTCTAACCCCGTCTCTAACATTCTCAGTCTCTCTAACCCCGTCTCTAACATTCTCAGTCTCTCTAACCCCGTCTCTAACATTCTCAGTCTCTCTAACCCCGTCTCTAACATTCTCAGTCTCTCTAACCCCGTCTCTAACATTCTCAGTCTCTCTAACCCCGTCTCTAACATTCTCAGTCTCTCTAACCCCGTCTCTAACATTCTCAGTCTCTCTAACCCCGTCTCTAACATTCTCAGTCTCTCTAACCCCGTCTCTAACATTCTCAGTCTCTCTAACCCCGTCTCTAACATTCTCAGTCTCTCTAACCCCGTCTCTAACATTCTCAGTCTCTCTAACCCCGTCTCTAACATTCTCAGTCTCTCTAACCCCGTCTCTAACATTCTCAGTCTCTCTAACCCCGTCTCTAACATTCTCAGTCTCTCTAACCCCGTCTCTAACATTCTCAGTCTCTCTAACCCCGTCTCTAACATTCTCAGTCTCTCTAACCCCGTCTCTAACATTCTCAGTCTCTCTAACCCCGTCTCTAACATTCTCAGTCTCTCTAACCCCGTCTCTAACATTCTCAGTCTCTCTAACCCCGTCTCTAACATTCTCAGTCTCTCTAACCCCGTCTCTAACATTCTCAGTCTCTCTAACCCCGTCTCTAACATTCTCAGTCTCTCTAACCCCGTCTCTAACATTCTCAGTCTCTCTAACCCCGTCTCTAACATTCTCAGTCTCTCTAACCCCGTCTCTAACATTCTCAGTCTCTCTAACCCCGTCTCTAACATTCTCAGTCTCTCTAACCCCGTCTCTAACATTCTCAGTCTCTCTAACCCCGTCTCTAACATTCTCAGTCTCTCTAACCCCGTCTCTAACATTCTCAGTCTCTCTAACCCCGTCTCTAACATTCTCAGTCTCTCTAACCCCGTCTCTAACATTCTCAGTCTCTCTAACCCCGTCTCTAACATTCTCAGTCTCTCTAACCCCGTCTCTAACATTCTCAGTCTCTCTAACCCCGTCTCTAACATTCTCAGTCTCTCTAACCCCGTCTCTAACATTCTCAGTCTCTCTAACCCCGTCTCTAACATTCTCAGTCTCTCTAACCCCGTCTCTAACATTCTCAGTCTCTCTAACCCCGTCTCTAACATTCTCAGTCTCTCTAACCCCGTCTCTAACATTCTCAGTCTCTCTAACCCCGTCTCTAACATTCTCAGTCTCTCTAACCCCGTCTCTAACATTCTCAGTCTCTCTAACCCCGTCTCTAACATTCTCAGTCTCTCTAACCCCGTCTCTAACATTCTCAGTCTCTCTAACCCCGTCTCTAACATTCTCAGTCTCTCTAACCCCGTCTCTAACATTCTCAGTCTCTCTAACCCCGTCTCTAACATTCTCAGTCTCTCTAACCCCGTCTCTAACATTCTCAGTCTCTCTAACCCCGTCTCTAACATTCTCAGTCTCTCTAACCCCGTCTCTAACATTCTCAGTCTCTCTAACCCCGTCTCTAACATTCTCAGTCTCTCTAACCCCGTCTCTAACATTCTCAGTCTCTCTAACCCCGTCTCTAACATTCTCAGTCTCTCTAACCCCGTCTCTAACATTCTCAGTCTCTCTAACCCCGTCTCTAACATTCTCAGTCTCTCTAACCCCGTCTCTAACATTCTCAGTCTCTCTAACCCCGTCTCTAACATTCTCAGTCTCTCTAACCCCGTCTCTAACATTCTCAGTCTCTCTAACCCCGTCTCTAACATTCTCAGTCTCTCTAACCCCGTCTCTAACATTCTCAGTCTCTCTAACCCCGTCTCTAACATTCTCAGTCTCTCTAACCCCGTCTCTAACATTCTCAGTCTCTCTAACCCCGTCTCTAACATTCTCAGTCTCTCTAACCCCGTCTCTAACATTCTCAGTCTCTCTAACCCCGTCTCTAACATTCTCAGTCTCTCTAACCCCGTCTCTAACATTCTCAGTCTCTCTAACCCCGTCTCTAACATTCTCAGTCTCTCTAACCCCGTCTCTAACATTCTCAGTCTCTCTAACCCCGTCTCTAACATTCTCAGTCTCTCTAACCCCGTCTCTAACATTCTCAGTCTCTCTAACCCCCGTCTCTAACATTCTCAGTCTCTCTAACCCCGTCTCTAACATTCTCAGTCTCTCTAACCCCCGTCTCTAACATTCTCAGTCTCTCTAACCCCGTCTCTAACATTCTCAGTCTCTCTAACCCCGTCTCTAACATTCTCAGTCTCTCTAACCCCGTCTCTAACATTCTCAGTCTCTCTAACCCCGTCTCTAACATTCTCAGTCTCTCTAACCCCGTCTCTAACATTCTCAGTCTCTCTAACCCCGTCTCTAACATTCTCAGTCTCTCTAACCCCGTCTCTAACATTCTCAGTCTCTCTAACCCCGTCTCTAACATTCTCAGTCTCTCTAACCCCGTCTCTAACATTCTCAGTCTCTCTAACCCCGTCTCTAACATTCTCAGTCTCTCTAACCCCGTCTCTAACATTCTCAGTCTCTCTAACCCCGTCTCTAACATTCTCAGTCTCTCTAACCCCGTCTCTAACATTCTCAGTCTCTCTCTCTAACCCCGTCTCTAACATTCTCAGTCTCTCTAACCCCGTCTCTAACATTCTCAGTCTCTCTAACCCCGTCTCTAACATTCTCAGTCTCTCTAACCCCGTCTCTAACATTCTCAGTCTCTCTAACCCCGTCTCTAACATTCTCAGTCTCTCTAACCCCGTCTCTAACATTCTCAGTCTCTCTAACCCCGTCTCTAACATTCTCAGTCTCTCTAACCCCGTCTCTAACATTCTCAGTCTCTCTAACCCCGTCTCTAACATTCTCAGTCTCTCTAACCCCGTCTCTAACATTCTCAGTCTCTCTAACCCCGTCTCTAACATTCTCAGTCTCTCTAACCCCGTCTCTAACATTCTCAGTCTCTCTAACCCCGTCTCTAACATTCTCAGTCTCTCTAACCCCGTCTCTAACATTCTCAGTCTCTCTAACCCCGTCTCTAACATTCTCAGTCTCTCTAACCCCGTCTCTAACATTCTCAGTCTCTCTAACCCCGTCTCTAACATTCTCAGTCTCTCTAACCCCGTCTCTAACATTCTCAGTCTCTCTAACCCCGTCTCTAACATTCTCAGTCTCTCTAACCCCGTCTCTAACATTCTCAGTCTCTCTAACCCCGTCTCTAACATTCTCAGTCTCTCTAACCCCGTCTCTAACATTCTCAGTCTCTCTAACCCCGTCTCTAACATTCTCAGTCTCTCTAACCCCGTCTCTAACATTCTCAGTCTCTCTAACCCCGTCTCTAACATTCTCAGTCTCTCTAACCCCGTCTCTAACATTCTCAGTCTCTCTAACCCCGTCTCTAACATTCTCAGTCTCTCTAACCCCGTCTCTAACATTCTCAGTCTCTCTAACCCCGTCTCTAACATTCTCAGTCTCTCTAACCCCGTCTCTAACATTCTCAGTCTCTCTAACCCCGTCTCTAACATTCTCAGTCTCTCTAACCCCGTCTCTAACATTCTCAGTCTCTCTAACCCCGTCTCTAACATTCTCAGTCTCTCTAACCCCGTCTCTAACATTCTCAGTCTCTCTAACCCCGTCTCTAACATTCTCAGTCTCTCTAACCCCGTCTCTAACATTCTCAGTCTCTCTAACCCCGTCTCTAACATTCTCAGTCTCTCTAACCCCGTCTCTAACATTCTCAGTCTCTCTAACCCCGTCTCTAACATTCTCAGTCTCTCTAACCCCGTCTCTAACATTCTCAGTCTCTCTAACCCCGTCTCTAACATTCTCAGTCTCTCTAACCCCGTCTCTAACATTCTCAGTCTCTCTAACCCCGTCTCTAACATTCTCAGTCTCTCTAACCCCGTCTCTAACATTCTCAGTCTCTCTAACCCCGTCTCTAACATTCTCAGTCTCTCTAACCCCGTCTCTAACATTCTCAGTCTCTCTAACCCCGTCTCTAACATTCTCAGTCTCTCTAACCCCGTCTCTAACATTCTCAGTCTCTCTAACCCCGTCTCTAACATTCTCAGTCTCTCTAACCCCGTCTCTAACATTCTCAGTCTCTCTAACCCCGTCTCTAACATTCTCAGTCTCTCTAACCCCGTCTCTAACATTCTCAGTCTCTCTAACCCCGTCTCTAACATTCTCAGTCTCTCTAACCCCGTCTCTAACATTCTCAGTCTCTCTAACCCCGTCTCTAACATTCTCAGTCTCTCTAACCCCGTCTCTAACATTCTCAGTCTCTCTAACCCCGTCTCTAACATTCTCAGTCTCTCTAACCCCGTCTCTAACATTCTCAGTCTCTCTAACCCCGTCTCTAACATTCTCAGTCTCTCTAACCCCGTCTCTAACATTCTCAGTCTCTCTAACCCCGTCTCTAACATTCTCAGTCTCTCTAACCCCGTCTCTAACATTCTCAGTCTCTCTAACCCCGTCTCTAACATTCTCAGTCTCTCTAACCCCGTCTCTAACATTCTCAGTCTCTCTAACCCCGTCTCTAACATTCTCAGTCTCTCTAACCCCGTCTCTAACATTCTCAGTCTCTCTAACCCCGTCTCTAACATTCTCAGTCTCTCTAACCCCGTCTCTAACATTCTCAGTCTCTCTAACCCCGTCTCTAACATTCTCAGTCTCTCTAACCCCGTCTCTAACATTCTCAGTCTCTCTAACCCCGTCTCTAACATTCTCAGTCTCTCTAACCCCGTCTCTAACATTCTCAGTCTCTCTAACCCCGTCTCTAACATTCTCAGTCTCTCTAACCCCGTCTCTAACATTCTCAGTCTCTCTAACCCCGTCTCTAACATTCTCAGTCTCTCTAACCCCGTCTCTAACATTCTCAGTCTCTCTAACCCCGTCTCTAACATTCTCAGTCTCTCTAACCCCGTCTCTAACATTCTCAGTCTCTCTAACCCCGTCTCTAACATTCTCAGTCTCTCTAACCCCGTCTCTAACATTCTCAGTCTCTCTAACCCCGTCTCTAACATTCTCAGTCTCTCTAACCCCGTCTCTAACATTCTCAGTCTCTCTAACCCCGTCTCTAACATTCTCAGTCTCTCTAACCCCGTCTCTAACATTCTCAGTCTCTCTAACCCCGTCTCTAACATTCTCAGTCTCTCTAACCCCGTCTCTAACATTCTCAGTCTCTCTAACCCCGTCTCTAACATTCTCAGTCTCTCTAACCCCGTCTCTAACATTCTCAGTCTCTCTAACCCCGTCTCTAACATTCTCAGTCTCTCTAACCCCGTCTCTAACATTCTCAGTCTCTCTAACCCCGTCTCTAACATTCTCAGTCTCTCTAACCCCGTCTCTAACATTCTCAGTCTCTCTAACCCCGTCTCTAACATTCTCAGTCTCTCTAACCCCGTCTCTAACATTCTCAGTCTCTCTAACCCCGTCTCTAACATTCTCAGTCTCTCTAACCCCGTCTCTAACATTCTCAGTCTCTCTAACCCCGTCTCTAACATTCTCAGTCTCTCTAACCCCGTCTCTAACATTCTCAGTCTCTCTAACCCCGTCTCTAACATTCTCAGTCTCTCTAACCCCGTCTCTAACATTCTCAGTCTCTCTAACCCCGTCTCTAACATTCTCAGTCTCTCTAACCCCGTCTCTAACATTCTCAGTCTCTCTAACCCCGTCTCTAACATTCTCAGTCTCTCTAACCCCGTCTCTAACATTCTCAGTCTCTCTAACCCCGTCTCTAACATTCTCAGTCTCTCTAACCCCGTCTCTAACATTCTCAGTCTCTCTAACCCCGTCTCTAACATTCTCAGTCTCTCTAACCCCGTCTCTAACATTCTCAGTCTCTCTAACCCCGTCTCTAACATTCTCAGTCTCTCTAACCCCGTCTCTAACATTCTCAGTCTCTCTAACCCCGTCTCTAACATTCTCAGTCTCTCTAACCCCGTCTCTAACATTCTCAGTCTCTCTAACCCCGTCTCTAACATTCTCAGTCTCTCTAACCCCGTCTCTAACATTCTCAGTCTCTCTAACCCCGTCTCTAACATTCTCAGTCTCTCTAACCCCGTCTCTAACATTCTCAGTCTCTCTAACCCCGTCTCTAACATTCTCAGTCTCTCTAACCCCGTCTCTAACATTCTCAGTCTCTCTAACCCCGTCTCTAACATTCTCAGTCTCTCTAACCCCGTCTCTAACATTCTCAGTCTCTCTAACCCCGTCTCTAACATTCTCAGTCTCTCTAACCCCGTCTCTAACATTCTCAGTCTCTCTAACCCCGTCTCTAACATTCTCAGTCTCTCTAACCCCGTCTCTAACATTCTCAGTCTCTCTAACCCCGTCTCTAACATTCTCAGTCTCTCTAACCCCGTCTCTAACATTCTCAGTCTCTCTAACCCCGTCTCTAACATTCTCAGTCTCTCTAACCCCGTCTCTAACATTCTCAGTCTCTCTAACCCCGTCTCTAACATTCTCAGTCTCTCTAACCCCGTCTCTAACATTCTCAGTCTCTCTAACCCCGTCTCTAACATTCTCAGTCTCTCTAACCCCGTCTCTAACATTCTCAGTCTCTCTAACCCCGTCTCTAACATTCTCAGTCTCTCTAACCCCGTCTCTAACATTCTCAGTCTCTCTAACCCCGTCTCTAACATTCTCAGTCTCTCTAACCCCGTCTCTAACATTCTCAGTCTCTCTAACCCCGTCTCTAACATTCTCAGTCTCTCTAACCCCGTCTCTAACATTCTCAGTCTCTCTAACCCCGTCTCTAACATTCTCAGTCTCTCTAACCCCGTCTCTAACATTCTCAGTCTCTCTAACCCCGTCTCTAACATTCTCAGTCTCTCTAACCCCGTCTCTAACATTCTCAGTCTCTCTAACCCCGTCTCTAACATTCTCAGTCTCTCTAACCCCGTCTCTAACATTCTCAGTCTCTCTAACCCCGTCTCTAACATTCTCAGTCTCTCTAACCCCGTCTCTAACATTCTCAGTCTCTCTAACCCCGTCTCTAACATTCTCAGTCTCTCTAACCCCGTCTCTAACATTCTCAGTCTCTCTAACCCCGTCTCTAACATTCTCAGTCTCTCTAACCCCGTCTCTAACATTCTCAGTCTCTCTAACCCCGTCTCTAACATTCTCAGTCTCTCTAACCCCGTCTCTAACATTCTCAGTCTCTCTAACCCCGTCTCTAACATTCTCAGTCTCTCTAACCCCGTCTCTAACATTCTCAGTCTCTCTAACCCCGTCTCTAACATTCTCAGTCTCTCTAACCCCGTCTCTAACATTCTCAGTCTCTCTAACCCCGTCTCTAACATTCTCAGTCTCTCTAACCCCGTCTCTAACATTCTCAGTCTCTCTAACCCCGTCTCTAACATTCTCAGTCTCTCTAACCCCGTCTCTAACATTCTCAGTCTCTCTAACCCCGTCTCTAACATTCTCAGTCTCTCTAACCCCGTCTCTAACATTCTCAGTCTCTCTAACCCCGTCTCTAACATTCTCAGTCTCTCTAACCCCGTCTCTAACATTCTCAGTCTCTCTAACCCCGTCTCTAACATTCTCAGTCTCTCTAACCCCGTCTCTAACATTCTCAGTCTCTCTAACCCCGTCTCTAACATTCTCAGTCTCTCTAACCCCGTCTCTAACATTCTCAGTCTCTCTAACCCCGTCTCTAACATTCTCAGTCTCTCTAACCCCGTCTCTAACATTCTCAGTCTCTCTAACCCCGTCTCTAACATTCTCAGTCTCTCTAACCCCGTCTCTAACATTCTCAGTCTCTCTAACCCCGTCTCTAACATTCTCAGTCTCTCTAACCCCGTCTCTAACATTCTCAGTCTCTCTAACCCCGTCTCTAACATTCTCAGTCTCTCTAACCCCGTCTCTAACATTCTCAGTCTCTCTAACCCCGTCTCTAACATTCTCAGTCTCTCTAACCCCGTCTCTAACATTCTCAGTCTCTCTAACCCCGTCTCTAACATTCTCAGTCTCTCTAACCCCGTCTCTAACATTCTCAGTCTCTCTAACCCCGTCTCTAACATTCTCAGTCTCTCTAACCCCGTCTCTAACATTCTCAGTCTCTCTAACCCCGTCTCTAACATTCTCAGTCTCTCTAACCCCGTCTCTAACATTCTCAGTCTCTCTAACCCCGTCTCTAACATTCTCAGTCTCTCTAACCCCGTCTCTAACATTCTCAGTCTCTCTAACCCCGTCTCTAACATTCTCAGTCTCTCTAACCCCGTCTCTAACATTCTCAGTCTCTCTAACCCCGTCTCTAACATTCTCAGTCTCTCTAACCCCGTCTCTAACATTCTCAGTCTCTCTAACCCCGTCTCTAACATTCTCAGTCTCTAACCCCGTCTCTAACATTCTCAGTCTCTCTAACCCCGTCTCTAACATTCTCAGTCTCTCTAACCCCGTCTCTAACATTCTCAGTCTCTCTAACCCCGTCTCTAACATTCTCAGTCTCTCTAACCCCGTCTCTAACATTCTCAGTCTCTCTAACCCCGTCTCTAACATTCTCAGTCTCTCTAACCCCGTCTCTAACATTCTCAGTCTCTCTAACCCCGTCTCTAACATTCTCAGTCTCTCTAACCCCGTCTCTAACATTCTCAGTCTCTCTAACCCCGTCTCTAACATTCTCAGTCTCTCTAACCCCGTCTCTAACATTCTCAGTCTCTCTAACCCCGTCTCTAACATTCTCAGTCTCTCTAACCCCGTCTCTAACATTCTCAGTCTCTCTAACCCCGTCTCTAACATTCTCAGTCTCTCTAACCCCGTCTCTAACATTCTCAGTCTCTCTAACCCCGTCTCTAACATTCTCAGTCTCTCTAACCCCGTCTCTAACATTCTCAGTCTCTCTAACCCCGTCTCTAACATTCTCAGTCTCTCTAACCCCGTCTCTAACATTCTCAGTCTCTCTAACCCCGTCTCTAACATTCTCAGTCTCTCTAACCCCGTCTCTAACATTCTCAGTCTCTCTAACCCCGTCTCTAACATTCTCAGTCTCTCTAACCCCGTCTCTAACATTCTCAGTCTCTCTAACCCCGTCTCTAACATTCTCAGTCTCTCTAACCCCGTCTCTAACATTCTCAGTCTCTCTAACCCCGTCTCTAACATTCTCAGTCTCTCTAACCCCGTCTCTAACATTCTCAGTCTCTCTAACCCCGTCTCTAACATTCTCAGTCTCTCTAACCCCGTCTCTAACATTCTCAGTCTCTCTAACCCCGTCTCTAACATTCTCAGTCTCTCTAACCCCGTCTCTAACATTCTCAGTCTCTCTAACCCCGTCTCTAACATTCTCAGTCTCTCTAACCCCGTCTCTAACATTCTCAGTCTCTCTAACCCCGTCTCTAACATTCTCAGTCTCTCTAACCCCGTCTCTAACATTCTCAGTCTCTCTAACCCCGTCTCTAACATTCTCAGTCTCTCTAACCCCGTCTCTAACATTCTCAGTCTCTCTAACCCCGTCTCTAACATTCTCAGTCTCTCTAACCCCGTCTCTAACATTCTCAGTCTCTCTAACCCCGTCTCTAACATTCTCAGTCTCTCTAACCCCGTCTCTAACATTCTCAGTCTCTCTAACCCCGTCTCTAACATTCTCAGTCTCTCTAACCCCGTCTCTAACATTCTCAGTCTCTCTAACCCCGTCTCTAACATTCTCAGTCTCTCTAACCCCGTCTCTAACATTCTCAGTCTCTCTAACCCCGTCTCTAACATTCTCAGTCTCTCTAACCCCGTCTCTAACATTCTCAGTCTCTCTAACCCCGTCTCTAACATTCTCAGTCTCTCTAACCCCGTCTCTAACATTCTCAGTCTCTCTAACCCCGTCTCTAACATTCTCAGTCTCTCTAACCCCGTCTCTAACATTCTCAGTCTCTCTAACCCCGTCTCTAACATTCTCAGTCTCTCTAACCCCGTCTCTAACATTCTCAGTCTCTCTAACCCCGTCTCTAACATTCTCAGTCTCTCTAACCCCGTCTCTAACATTCTCAGTCTCTCTAACCCCGTCTCTAACATTCTCAGTCTCTCTAACCCCGTCTCTAACATTCTCAGTCTCTCTAACCCCGTCTCTAACATTCTCAGTCTCTCTAACCCCGTCTCTAACATTCTCAGTCTCTCTAACCCCGTCTCTAACATTCTCAGTCTCTCTAACCCCGTCTCTAACATTCTCAGTCTCTCTAACCCCGTCTCTAACATTCTCAGTCTCTCTAACCCCGTCTCTAACATTCTCAGTCTCTCTAACCCCGTCTCTAACATTCTCAGTCTCTCTAACCCCGTCTCTAACATTCTCAGTCTCTCTAACCCCGTCTCTAACATTCTCAGTCTCTCTAACCCCGTCTCTAACATTCTCAGTCTCTCTAACCCCGTCTCTAACATTCTCAGTCTCTCTAACCCCGTCTCTAACATTCTCAGTCTCTCTAACCCCGTCTCTAACATTCTCAGTCTCTCTAACCCCGTCTCTAACATTCTCAGTCTCTCTAACCCCGTCTCTAACATTCTCAGTCTCTCTAACCCCGTCTCTAACATTCTCAGTCTCTCTAACCCCGTCTCTAACATTCTCAGTCTCTCTAACCCCGTCTCTAACATTCTCAGTCTCTCTAACCCCGTCTCTAACATTCTCAGTCTCTCTAACCCCGTCTCTAACATTCTCAGTCTCTCTAACCCCGTCTCTAACATTCTCAGTCTCTCTAACCCCGTCTCTAACATTCTCAGTCTCTCTAACCCCGTCTCTAACATTCTCAGTCTCTCTAACCCCGTCTCTAACATTCTCAGTCTCTCTAACCCCGTCTCTAACATTCTCAGTCTCTCTAACCCCGTCTCTAACATTCTCAGTCTCTCTAACCCCGTCTCTAACATTCTCAGTCTCTCTAACCCCGTCTCTAACATTCTCAGTCTCTCTAACCCCGTCTCTAACATTCTCAGTCTCTCTAACCCCGTCTCTAACATTCTCAGTCTCTCTAACCCCGTCTCTAACATTCTCAGTCTCTCTAACCCCGTCTCTAACATTCTCAGTCTCTCTAACCCCGTCTCTAACATTCTCAGTCTCTCTAACCCCGTCTCTAACATTCTCAGTCTCTCTAACCCCGTCTCTAACATTCTCAGTCTCTCTAACCCCGTCTCTAACATTCTCAGTCTCTCTAACCCCGTCTCTAACATTCTCAGTCTCTCTAACCCCGTCTCTAACATTCTCAGTCTCTCTAACCCCGTCTCTAACATTCTCAGTCTCTCTAACCCCGTCTCTAACATTCTCAGTCTCTCTAACCCCGTCTCTAACATTCTCAGTCTCTCTAACCCCGTCTCTAACATTCTCAGTCTCTCTAACCCCGTCTCTAACATTCTCAGTCTCTCTAACCCCGTCTCTAACATTCTCAGTCTCTCTAACCCCGTCTCTAACATTCTCAGTCTCTCTAACCCCGTCTCTAACATTCTCAGTCTCTCTAACCCCGTCTCTAACATTCTCAGTCTCTCTAACCCCGTCTCTAACATTCTCAGTCTCTCTAACCCCGTCTCTAACATTCTCAGTCTCTCTAACCCCGTCTCTAACATTCTCAGTCTCTCTAACCCCGTCTCTAACATTCTCAGTCTCTCTAACCCCGTCTCTAACATTCTCAGTCTCTCTAACCCCGTCTCTAACATTCTCAGTCTCTCTAACCCCGTCTCTAACATTCTCAGTCTCTCTAACCCCGTCTCTAACATTCTCAGTCTCTCTAACCCCGTCTCTAACATTCTCAGTCTCTCTAACCCCGTCTCTAACATTCTCAGTCTCTCTAACCCCGTCTCTAACATTCTCAGTCTCTCTAACCCCGTCTCTAACATTCTCAGTCTCTCTAACCCCGTCTCTAACATTCTCAGTCTCTCTAACCCCGTCTCTAACATTCTCAGTCTCTCTAACCCCGTCTCTAACATTCTCAGTCTCTCT
This sequence comes from Isurus oxyrinchus, assembly GCA_026770705.1. Lineage (NCBI taxonomy): Eukaryota > Metazoa > Chordata > Chondrichthyes > Lamniformes > Lamnidae > Isurus > Isurus oxyrinchus. Next base: position 13,736 of record JANJGN010005416.1, read on the forward strand.
AACCCCGTCTCTAACATTCTCAGTCTCTCTAACCCCGTCTCTAACATTCTCAGTCTCTCTAACCCCGTCTCTAACATTCTCAGTCTCTCTAACCCCGTCTCTAACATTCTCAGTCTCTCTAACCCCGTCTCTAACATTCTCAGTCTCTCTAACCCCGTCTCTAACATTCTCAGTCTCTCTAACCCCGTCTCTAACATTCTCAGTCTCTCTAACCCCGTCTCTAACATTCTCAGTCTCTCTAACCCCGTCTCTAACATTCTCAGTCTCTCTAACCCCGTCTCTAACATTCTCAGTCTCTCTAACCCCGTCTCTAACATTCTCAGTCTCTCTAACCCCGTCTCTAACATTCTCAGTCTCTCTAACCCCGTCTCTAACATTCTCAGTCTCTCTAACCCCGTCTCTAACATTCTCAGTCTCTCTAACCCCGTCTCTAACATTCTCAGTCTCTCTAACCCCGTCTCTAACATTCTCAGTCTCTCTAACCCCGTCTCTAACATTCTCAGTCTCTCTAACCCCGTCTCTAACATTCTCAGTCTCTCTAACCCCGTCTCTAACATTCTCAGTCTCTCTAACCCCGTCTCTAACATTCTCAGTCTCTCTAACCCCGTCTCTAACATTCTCAGTCTCTCTAACCCCGTCTCTAACATTCTCAGTCTCTCTAACCCCGTCTCTAACATTCTCAGTCTCTCTAACCCCGTCTCTAACATTCTCAGTCTCTCTAACCCCGTCTCTAACATTCTCAGTCTCTCTAACCCCGTCTCTAACATTCTCAGTCTCTCTAACCCCGTCTCTAACATTCTCAGTCTCTCTAACCCCGTCTCTAACATTCTCAGTCTCTCTAACCCCGTCTCTAACATTCTCAGTCTCTCTAACCCCGTCTCTAACATTCTCAGTCTCTCTAACCCCGTCTCTAACATTCTCAGTCTCTCTAACCCCGTCTCTAACATTCTCAGTCTCTCTAACCCCGTCTCTAACATTCTCAGTCTCTCTAACCCCGTCTCTAACATTCTCAGTCTCTCTAACCCCGTCTCTAACATTCTCAGTCTCTCTAACCCCGTCTCTAACATTCTCAGTCTCTCTAACCCCGTCTCTAACATTCTCAGTCTCTCTAACCCCGTCTCTAACATTCTCAGTCTCTCTAACCCCGTCTCTAACATTCTCAGTCTCTCTAACCCCGTCTCTAACATTCTCAGTCTCTCTAACCCCGTCTCTAACATTCTCAGTCTCTCTAACCCCGTCTCTAACATTCTCAGTCTCTCTAACCCCGTCTCTAACATTCTCAGTCTCTCTAACCCCGTCTCTAACATTCTCAGTCTCTCTAACCCCGTCTCTAACATTCTCAGTCTCTCTAACCCCGTCTCTAACATTCTCAGTCTCTCTAACCCCGTCTCTAACATTCTCAGTCTCTCTAACCCCGTCTCTAACATTCTCAGTCTCTCTAACCCCGTCTCTAACATTCTCAGTCTCTCTAACCCCGTCTCTAACATTCTCAGTCTCTCTAACCCCGTCTCTAACATTCTCAGTCTCTCTAACCCCGTCTCTAACATTCTCAGTCTCTCTAACCCCGTCTCTAACATTCTCAGTCTCTCTAACCCCGTCTCTAACATTCTCAGTCTCTCTAACCCCGTCTCTAACATTCTCAGTCTCTCTAACCCCGTCTCTAACATTCTCAGTCTCTCTAACCCCGTCTCTAACATTCTCAGTCTCTCTAACCCCGTCTCTAACATTCTCAGTCTCTCTAACCCCGTCTCTAACATTCTCAGTCTCTCTAACCCCGTCTCTAACATTCTCAGTCTCTCTAACCCCGTCTCTAACATTCTCAGTCTCTCTAACCCCGTCTCTAACATTCTCAGTCTCTCTAACCCCGTCTCTAACATTCTCAGTCTCTCTAACCCCGTCTCTAACATTCTCAGTCTCTCTAACCCCGTCTCTAACATTCTCAGTCTCTCTAACCCCGTCTCTAACATTCTCAGTCTCTCTAACCCCGTCTCTAACATTCTCAGTCTCTCTAACCCCGTCTCTAACATTCTCAGTCTCTCTAACCCCGTCTCTAACATTCTCAGTCTCTCTAACCCCGTCTCTAACATTCTCAGTCTCTCTAACCCCGTCTCTAACATTCTCAGTCTCTCTAACCCCGTCTCTAACATTCTCAGTCTCTCTAACCCCGTCTCTAACATTCTCAGTCTCTCTAACCCCGTCTCTAACATTCTCAGTCTCTCTAACCCCGTCTCTAACATTCTCAGTCTCTCTAACCCCGTCTCTAACATTCTCAGTCTCTCTAACCCCGTCTCTAACATTCTCAGTCTCTCTAACCCCGTCTCTAACATTCTCAGTCTCTCTAACCCCGTCTCTAACATTCTCAGTCTCTCTAACCCCGTCTCTAACATTCTCAGTCTCTCTAACCCCGTCTCTAACATTCTCAGTCTCTCTAACCCCGTCTCTAACATTCTCAGTCTCTCTAACCCCGTCTCTAACATTCTCAGTCTCTCTAACCCCGTCTCTAACATTCTCAGTCTCTCTAACCCCGTCTCTAACATTCTCAGTCTCTCTAACCCCGTCTCTAACATTCTCAGTCTCTCTAACCCCGTCTCTAACATTCTCAGTCTCTCTAACCCCGTCTCTAACATTCTCAGTCTCTCTAACCCCGTCTCTAACATTCTCAGTCTCTCTAACCCCGTCTCTAACATTCTCAGTCTCTCTAACCCCGTCTCTAACATTCTCAGTCTCTCTAACCCCGTCTCTAACATTCTCAGTCTCTCTAACCCCGTCTCTAACATTCTCAGTCTCTCTAACCCCGTCTCTAACATTCTCAGTCTCTCTAACCCCGTCTCTAACATTCTCAGTCTCTCTAACCCCGTCTCTAACATTCTCAGTCTCTCTAACCCCGTCTCTAACATTCTCAGTCTCTCTAACCCCGTCTCTAACATTCTCAGTCTCTCTAACCCCGTCTCTAACATTCTCAGTCTCTCTAACCCCGTCTCTAACATTCTCAGTCTCTCTAACCCCGTCTCTAACATTCTCAGTCTCTCTAACCCCGTCTCTAACATTCTCAGTCTCTCTAACCCCGTCTCTAACATTCTCAGTCTCTCTAACCCCGTCTCTAACATTCTCAGTCTCTCTAACCCCGTCTCTAACATTCTCAGTCTCTCTAACCCCGTCTCTAACATTCTCAGTCTCTCTAACCCCGTCTCTAACATTCTCAGTCTCTCTAACCCCGTCTCTAACATTCTCAGTCTCTCTAACCCCGTCTCTAACATTCTCAGTCTCTCTAACCCCGTCTCTAACATTCTCAGTCTCTCTAACCCCGTCTCTAACATTCTCAGTCTCTCTAACCCCGTCTCTAACATTCTCAGTCTCTCTAACCCCGTCTCTAACATTCTCAGTCTCTCTAACCCCGTCTCTAACATTCTCAGTCTCTCTAACCCCGTCTCTAACATTCTCAGTCTCTCTAACCCCGTCTCTAACATTCTCAGTCTCTCTAACCCCGTCTCTAACATTCTCAGTCTCTCTAACCCCGTCTCTAACATTCTCAGTCTCTCTAACCCCGTCTCTAACATTCTCAGTCTCTCTAACCCCGTCTCTAACATTCTCAGTCTCTCTAACCCCGTCTCTAACATTCTCAGTCTCTCTAACCCCGTCTCTAACATTCTCAGTCTCTCTAACCCCGTCTCTAACATTCTCAGTCTCTCTAACCCCGTCTCTAACATTCTCAGTCTCTCTAACCCCGTCTCTAACATTCTCAGTCTCTCTAACCCCGTCTCTAACATTCTCAGTCTCTCTAACCCCGTCTCTAACATTCTCAGTCTCTCTAACCCCGTCTCTAACATTCTCAGTCTCTCTAACCCCGTCTCTAACATTCTCAGTCTCTCTAACCCCGTCTCTAACATTCTCAGTCTCTCTAACCCCGTCTCTAACATTCTCAGTCTCTCTAACCCCGTCTCTAACATTCTCAGTCTCTCTAACCCCGTCTCTAACATTCTCAGTCTCTCTAACCCCGTCTCTAACATTCTCAGTCTCTCTAACCCCGTCTCTAACATTCTCAGTCTCTCTAACCCCGTCTCTAACATTCTCAGTCTCTCTAACCCCGTCTCTAACATTCTCAGTCTCTCTAACCCCGTCTCTAACATTCTCAGTCTCTCTAACCCCGTCTCTAACATTCTCAGTCTCTCTAACCCCGTCTCTAACATTCTCAGTCTCTCTAACCCCGTCTCTAACATTCTCAGTCTCTCTAACCCCGTCTCTAACATTCTCAGTCTCTCTAACCCCGTCTCTAACATTCTCAGTCTCTCTAACCCCGTCTCTAACATTCTCAGTCTCTCTAACCCCGTCTCTAACATTCTCAGTCTCTCTAACCCCGTCTCTAACATTCTCAGTCTCTCTAACCCCGTCTCTAACATTCTCAGTCTCTCTAACCCCGTCTCTAACATTCTCAGTCTCTCTAACCCCGTCTCTAACATTCTCAGTCTCTCTAACCCCGTCTCTAACATTCTCAGTCTCTCTAACCCCGTCTCTAACATTCTCAGTCTCTCTAACCCCGTCTCTAACATTCTCAGTCTCTCTAACCCCGTCTCTAACATTCTCAGTCTCTCTAACCCCGTCTCTAACATTCTCAGTCTCTCTAACCCCGTCTCTAACATTCTCAGTCTCTCTAACCCCGTCTCTAACATTCTCAGTCTCTCTAACCCCGTCTCTAACATTCTCAGTCTCTCTAACCCCGTCTCTAACATTCTCAGTCTCTCTAACCCCGTCTCTAACATTCTCAGTCTCTCTAACCCCGTCTCTAACATTCTCAGTCTCTCTAACCCCGTCTCTAACATTCTCAGTCTCTCTAACCCCGTCTCTAACATTCTCAGTCTCTCTAACCCCGTCTCTAACATTCTCAGTCTCTCTAACCCCGTCTCTAACATTCTCAGTCTCTCTAACCCCGTCTCTAACATTCTCAGTCTCTCTAACCCCGTCTCTAACATTCTCAGTCTCTCTAACCCCGTCTCTAACATTCTCAGTCTCTCTAACCCCGTCTCTAACATTCTCAGTCTCTCTAACCCCGTCTCTAACATTCTCAGTCTCTCTAACCCCGTCTCTAACATTCTCAGTCTCTCTAACCCCGTCTCTAACATTCTCAGTCTCTCTAACCCCGTCTCTAACATTCTCAGTCTCTCTAACCCCGTCTCTAACATTCTCAGTCTCTCTAACCCCGTCTCTAACATTCTCAGTCTCTCTAACCCCGTCTCTAACATTCTCAGTCTCTCTAACCCCGTCTCTAACATTCTCAGTCTCTCTAACCCCGTCTCTAACATTCTCAGTCTCTCTAACCCCGTCTCTAACATTCTCAGTCTCTCTAACCCCGTCTCTAACATTCTCAGTCTCTCTAACCCCGTCTCTAACATTCTCAGTCTCTCTAACCCCGTCTCTAACATTCTCAGTCTCTCTAACCCCGTCTCTAACATTCTCAGTCTCTCTAACCCCGTCTCTAACATTCTCAGTCTCTCTAACCCCGTCTCTAACATTCTCAGTCTCTCTAACCCCGTCTCTAACATTCTCAGTCTCTCTAACCCCGTCTCTAACATTCTCAGTCTCTCTAACCCCGTCTCTAACATTCTCAGTCTCTCTAACCCCGTCTCTAACATTCTCAGTCTCTCTAACCCCGTCTCTAACATTCTCAGTCTCTCTAACCCCGTCTCTAACATTCTCAGTCTCTCTAACCCCGTCTCTAACATTCTCAGTCTCTCTAACCCCGTCTCTAACATTCTCAGTCTCTCTAACCCCGTCTCTAACATTCTCAGTCTCTCTAACCCCGTCTCTAACATTCTCAGTCTCTCTAACCCCGTCTCTAACATTCTCAGTCTCTCTAACCCCGTCTCTAACATTCTCAGTCTCTCTAACCCCGTCTCTAACATTCTCAGTCTCTCTAACCCCGTCTCTAACATTCTCAGTCTCTCTAACCCCGTCTCTAACATTCTCAGTCTCTCTAACCCCGTCTCTAACATTCTCAGTCTCTCTAACCCCGTCTCTAACATTCTCAGTCTCTCTAACCCCGTCTCTAACATTCTCAGTCTCTCTAACCCCGTCTCTAACATTCTCAGTCTCTCTAACCCCGTCTCTAACATTCTCAGTCTCTCTAACCCCGTCTCTAACATTCTCAGTCTCTCTAACCCCGTCTCTAACATTCTCAGTCTCTCTAACCCCGTCTCTAACATTCTCAGTCTCTCTAACCCCGTCTCTAACATTCTCAGTCTCTCTAACCCCGTCTCTAACATTCTCAGTCTCTCTAACCCCGTCTCTAACATTCTCAGTCTCTCTAACCCCGTCTCTAACATTCTCAGTCTCTCTAACCCCGTCTCTAACATTCTCAGTCTCTCTAACCCCGTCTCTAACATTCTCAGTCTCTCTAACCCCGTCTCTAACATTCTCAGTCTCTCTAACCCCGTCTCTAACATTCTCAGTCTCTCTAACCCCGTCTCTAACATTCTCAGTCTCTCTAACCCCGTCTCTAACATTCTCAGTCTCTCTAACCCCGTCTCTAACATTCTCAGTCTCTCTAACCCCGTCTCTAACATTCTCAGTCTCTCTAACCCCGTCTCTAACATTCTCAGTCTCTCTAACCCCGTCTCTAACATTCTCAGTCTCTCTAACCCCGTCTCTAACATTCTCAGTCTCTCTAACCCCGTCTCTAACATTCTCAGTCTCTCTAACCCCGTCTCTAACATTCTCAGTCTCTCTAACCCCGTCTCTAACATTCTCAGTCTCTCTAACCCCGTCTCTAACATTCTCAGTCTCTCTAACCCCGTCTCTAACATTCTCAGTCTCTCTAACCCCGTCTCTAACATTCTCAGTCTCTCTAACCCCGTCTCTAACATTCTCAGTCTCTCTAACCCCGTCTCTAACATTCTCAGTCTCTCTAACCCCGTCTCTAACATTCTCAGTCTCTCTAACCCCGTCTCTAACATTCTCAGTCTCTCTAACCCCGTCTCTAACATTCTCAGTCTCTCTAACCCCGTCTCTAACATTCTCAGTCTCTCTAACCCCGTCTCTAACATTCTCAGTCTCTCTAACCCCGTCTCTAACATTCTCAGTCTCTCTAACCCCGTCTCTAACATTCTCAGTCTCTCTAACCCCGTCTCTAACATTCTCAGTCTCTCTAACCCCGTCTCTAACATTCTCAGTCTCTCTAACCCCGTCTCTAACATTCTCAGTCTCTCTAACCCCGTCTCTAACATTCTCAGTCTCTCTAACCCCGTCTCTAACATTCTCAGTCTCTCTAACCCCGTCTCTAACATTCTCAGTCTCTCTAACCCCGTCTCTAACATTCTCAGTCTCTCTAACCCCGTCTCTAACATTCTCAGTCTCTCTAACCCCGTCTCTAACATTCTCAGTCTCTCTAACCCCGTCTCTAACATTCTCAGTCTCTCTAACCCCGTCTCTAACATTCTCAGTCTCTCTAACCCCGTCTCTAACATTCTCAGTCTCTCTAACCCCGTCTCTAACATTCTCAGTCTCTCTAACCCCGTCTCTAACATTCTCAGTCTCTCTAACCCCGTCTCTAACATTCTCAGTCTCTCTAACCCCGTCTCTAACATTCTCAGTCTCTCTAACCCCGTCTCTAACATTCTCAGTCTCTCTAACCCCGTCTCTAACATTCTCAGTCTCTCTAACCCCGTCTCTAACATTCTCAGTCTCTCTAACCCCGTCTCTAACATTCTCAGTCTCTCTAACCCCGTCTCTAACATTCTCAGTCTCTCTAACCCCGTCTCTAACATTCTCAGTCTCTCTAACCCCGTCTCTAACATTCTCAGTCTCTCTAACCCCGTCTCTAACATTCTCAGTCTCTCTAACCCCGTCTCTAACATTCTCAGTCTCTCTAACCCCGTCTCTAACATTCTCAGTCTCTCTAACCCCGTCTCTAACATTCTCAGTCTCTCTAACCCCGTCTCTAACATTCTCAGTCTCTCTAACCCCGTCTCTAACATTCTCAGTCTCTCTAACCCCGTCTCTAACATTCTCAGTCTCTCTAACCCCGTCTCTAACATTCTCAGTCTCTCTAACCCCGTCTCTAACATTCTCAGTCTCTCTAACCCCGTCTCTAACATTCTCAGTCTCTCTAACCCCGTCTCTAACATTCTCAGTCTCTCTAACCCCGTCTCTAACATTCTCAGTCTCTCTAACCCCGTCTCTAACATTCTCAGTCTCTCTAACCCCGTCTCTAACATTCTCAGTCTCTCTAACCCCGTCTCTAACATTCTC
>JANJGN010005417.1:0-21975 GCA_026770705.1 Isurus oxyrinchus
GGTGCTTGTGTTGACGGTGTCGGGTGCTGGTTTTGCCTGCGTTGGATACTGGTTTTGTGTGTGTTGGGTGCTGGTTTTGTGGGTGTTGCTGCTTGTGTTGAGGGTGTTGGGTGCTGGTTTTGTGTGTGTTGTGTGCTGGTTATGTGTGTGTTGGGTTCTGGTTTTGCGGGTGTTGGTGCTTGTGTTGACGGTGTTGGGTGCTGGTTTTGCATTTGTTGGATGTTGGTTTTGTGTACATTGGGTGCTGGTTTTGCGTGTGTTGGGTGCTGGTTTTGCATGTGAAGGGTGCTGGTTTTGCGTGTGTCGGGTGCAGGTTTTGCGTGTGTTGGGTGCTAATTTTGCATGTGTTTGGTGCTAGTTTTGTGTGTGTTGGGTGCTGGTTTTGCACGTGTCGGGTGCTGGTTTTGCGGGTGTTGGTGCTTTTGTTGACGGTGTTGGGTGTTGGTTTTGCGTGTGTTTTTTTGTTGATTTTTTGTACATTGGGTGCTGGTTTTGCTTGTGTTCGATGCTAGTTTTGCGTGTGTTGGGTGCTAGTTTTGCGTGTGGCGGGTGCTGGTTTTGCGTTTGCCGGGTGCTAGTTTTGCGTGCGTTGGGTGCTAGTTTTGCGTGTTTTGAGTGCTGGTTTTGCATGTGGCGGGTGCTGGTTTTGCGGATGTCGGGTGCTGGTTTTGCGTGTGTTGGGTGCTGGTTTTGCCTGTGTTGGGTGCTGGTTTTGCATGTGTTTGGTGCTAGTTTTGTGTGTGTTGGGTGCTGGTTTTGCACGTGTCGGGTGCTGGTTTTGCGGGTGTTGGTGCTTTTGTTGACGGTGTTGGGTGTTGGTTTTGCGTGTGTTTGTTGTTGATTTTTTGTACATTGGGTGCTGGTTTTGCTTGTGTTCGATGCTAGTTTTGCGTGTGTTGGGTGCTAGTTTTGCGTGTGGCGGGTGCTGGTTTTGCGTTTGCCGGGTGCTAGTTTTGCGTGCGTTGGGTGCTAGTTTTGCGTGTTTTGAGTGCTGGTTTTGCATGTGGCGGGTGCTAGTTTTGCATGTGTTAGGTGCTGGGTTTTGTGTGTGTTGGGCACTGGTTTTGCATGCGTTGGGTGCTGGTTTTGCGTGCATTGGTTACAGATTTTGCGTTTGTTGGGTGCTGGTTTTGTGGGTGTTGGTGCTTGTGTTGACGGTGTTGGGTGCTGGTTTTGTGTGTGTTGGTTGCTCGTTTTGCGTTTGTTGGTTGCTCGTTTTGCGTGAGTTGGGTGCTGGTTTTGCCTGTGTTGGGTGCTGGTTTTGCGTGTGTTGGTTGCTCGTTTTGCTTGTGTCGGGTGCTGGTTTTGTGTGTGTTGGTTGCTCGTTTTGCGTCTGTTGGTTGCTCGTTTTGCGTGTGTTGCCTGCTGGTTTTGCATGTGTCGGGTGCTGGTTTTGCGTGTGTTGGGTGCTAGTTTTGCATGTGTTGGGTGCTAGTTTTGCATGTGTTGGATGCTGGTTTTGCTTGTGTTGGTTGCTGGTTTTGCATGGGTCCCGTGCTGATTTTGCGGGTGTTGATGTTTTTGTTGACGGTGTTGGATGCTTGTTTTGCGTGTGTTGGATTTTGATTTTTTGTACATTGGGTGCTGGTTTTGCATGTGTTGGTTGCTGGTTTTGCGTGTGTTGTGTGCTAGCTTTGCGTGTGTCGGGTGTTTGTTTTGCATGTGTCGGGTGCTGGTTTTGCGTGTGTCGCATGCTAGTTTTGCATGTGTTGGGTGCTAGTTTTGCGTGTGTTGGGTACTGGTTTTGCATGTGTCGGGTGCTGGTTTTGCGTATGTCGGGTACTAGTTTTGCGTGTGTTGGTTGCTGGTTTTGCGTGTGCTGGTACTGGTTTTGCGTCCGTTGGGTGCTGGTTTTGCGTGTGTTTGGTACTGGTTTTGCGTGCGTTGGCTACTGGTTTTTTGTGTGTTGGGTGCTGGTTTTGTGGGTGTTGGTGCTTGTGTTAAGGGTGTTGGTTCCTGATTTTTGCGTGTGTTGGGTGCTGCTTTTGCGGGTGTTGGTGCTTGTGTTGACAGTGTTGGGTGCTGGTTTTGCGTGCGTTGGGTACTGGTTTTGTGTGTGTTGGGTGCTGGTTTTGTGGGTGTTGCTGCTTGTGTTGAGGGTGTTGGGTGCTGGTTTTGCGTGCGTTGGGTGCTGGTTTTGTGTGTGTTGGGTGCTGTTTTGTGGGTGTTGGGTGCTGGTTTTGTGGGTGTTGCTGCTTGTGTTGAGGGTGTTGGGTGCTGGTTTTGTGTGTGTTATGTGCTGGTTTTGTGTGTGTTGGTTCTGGTTTTCCGGGTGTTGGTGCTTGTGTCGACTGTGTTGGCTGCTGGTTTTGCGTGTGTTTGTTGTTGATTTTTTGTACATTGGGTACTGGTTTTGCGTGTGTTTGGTGCTAGTTTTGCATGTGTTGGATGCTAGTTTTGCGTGTGTTGGGTGCTGGTTTTGCATGTGGCGGGTGCTGGTTTAGCGTATGTTGGGTGCTGGTTTTGCGTTTGTTGGGTGCTGGTTTTGTGTGTGCTTGGTACTGGTTTTTGCATGTGTTGGGTTCTGGTTTTGCATGTGTTAGGTGCTGGTTTTGCGTGTGTTGGGTACTGGTTTTGTGTGTGTTGGGTGCTGGTTTTCTGGGTGTTGCTGCTTGTGTTGAGGGTGTTGGGTGCTGGTTTTGTGTGTGTTGTGTGCTGGTTTTGTGTGTGTTGGGTTCTGGTTTTGCGGGTGTTGTTGCTTGTGTTGACTGTGTTGGGTGCTGGTTTTGTGTGTGTTGGGTTCTGGTTTTGTGGGTGTTGGTGCTTGTGTTGACTGTGTTGGGTGCTGGTTTTGCGTGTGTTGGATGTTGGTTTTGTATACATTAGTTGCTGGTTTTGCATGTGTTGGGTGCTGGTTTTGCATGTATTGGGTGCTTGTTTTGCGTGTATTGGGTGCTGGTTTTGTGTACATTCGGTGCTGGTTTTGCATGTGTTGGGTACTGGATTGGTGTACATTGGGTGCTAGTTTTGCGTGTATTCGGTGCTCGTTTTGTGTACATTGGGTGCTGCCTTTGCGTGTGTTGGTTGCTAGTTTTGTGTACATTGGGTGCTGGTTTTGCATGTGTTGGGTGCTCGTTTTGTGTACATTGGGTGCTGGTTTTGCGTGTGTTGGTTGCTAGTATGTGTACATTGGGTGCTGGGTTTGTGTACATTGGGTGCTGGTTTTGCGTGTGTTGGTTGCTAGCTTTGTGTACATTGCGTGCTGGTTTTGTGTACATTGGGTGCTGGCTTTGCGTGTGTTGGTTGCTAGTTTTGTGTACATTGGGTGCTGGTTTTGCATGTGTTGGGTGCTCGTTTTGTGTACATTGGGTGCTAGTTTTGCATGTGTTGGTTGCTAGTTTTGCGTGTCTTGGGTGCTGGTTTTGCATCTGTTGGGTGCTGGTTTTGCGTGTCTTGGGTGCTGGTTTTGTGTACATTAGGTGCTGGTTTTGCGTGTGTTGGTTGCTGGTTTTGTGTACATTGGGTGCTGGTTTTGCATGTGTTGGGTGCTGGTTTTGTGGCTGTTGGTGTTTGTGTTGACGGTGTTGGGTGCTGGTTTTGCGTGTGTTGGATGATGGTTTTGTGTACATTGGGTGCTGGTTTTGCGTGTGTTGGGTGCTTGTTTTGCATGTCGGGTGCTGGTTTTGCGTATGTCGGGTGCTGGTTTTGCGTGTGTTGGGTGCTGGTTTTGTGTGTGCTGGGTGCTGGTTTTGCGTGTGTTGGGTACTGGTTTTACGTGTGTTGGGTTCTGGTTTTGCATGTGTTAGGTGCTGGTTTTGTGTGTGTTGTGTGCTGGTTTTGCATGCGTTGGGTACTGGTTTTGCGTGCATTGGTTACTGATTTTGCGTTTGTTGGGTGCTGGTTTTGTGGGTGTTGGTGCTTGTGTTGCATGTGTTGGGTGCTGGTTTTGCATGTGTTGGGTGCTGGTTTTGCGTGTGTTGGTTGCTCATTTTGCGCGTGTCGGGTGCTGGTTTTGCGTCTGTTGGTTGCTCGTTTTGCGTGTGTTGGTTGCTCGTTTTGCCTGTGTTGGGTCCTGGTTTTGCGTTTGTCGGGTGCTACTTTTGCATGTGTTGGGTGCTGGTTTTGCATGTGTCGGGTGCTGGTTTTGCGGGTGTTGGTGCTTTTGTTGACGGTGTTGGGTCTGGTTTTGCGTGTGTTGGATGTTGATTTTTTGTACATTGGGTGCTGGTTTTGCATGTGTTGGGTGCTTGTTTGCGTGTGTTCAGTGCTGGTTTTGCGTGTGTTGGGTGCTTGTTTTGCATTTGTTGGATGCTGGTTTTTTGTATGTCGGATGCTGGTTTTGCGTGTGTCGGGTGCTGGATTTGCGTGTGCTGGTTTTGCGTGTGTTGGGTACTGGTTTTGCGTGCGTTGGGTACTGGTTTTTTGTGTGTTGGGTGCTGGTTTTGTGGGTGTTGGTGCTTGTGTTGAGGGTGTTGGTTGCTGATTTTGCATGTGTTGGGTGCTGGTTTTGCAGGTGTTGGTGCTTGTGTTGACGGTGTCGGGTGCTGGTTTTGCGTGTGTTGGGTACTGGTTTTGTGTGTTTTGGGTGCTGGTTTTCTGGGTGCTGCTGCTTGTGTTGAGGGTGTTGGGTGCTGGTTTTGTGTGTGTTGTGTGCTGGTTTTGTGTGTGTTGGGTTCTGGTTTTGCGGGTGTTGTTGCTTGTGTTGACTGTGTTGGGTGCTGGTTTTGTGTGTGTTGGGTTCTGGTTTTGTGGGTGCTGGTACTTTTGTTGACGGTGTTGGGTGTTGGTTTTGCGTGTGTTTGTTGTTGATTTTTTGTACATTGGGTGCTGGTTTTGCTTGTGTTCGATGCTAGTTTTGCGTGTGTTGGGTGCTAGATTTGCGTGTGTTGGGTGCTGGTTTTGCATGTGGCGGGTGCTGGTTTTGCGTTTGCCGGGTGCTAGTTTTGCGTGCATTGAGTGCTAGTTTTCCGTGTTTTGGGTGCTGGTTTTGCATGTGGCGGGTGCTGGTTTTGCGGATGTCGGGTGCTGGTTTTGCGAGTGTTGGGTGCTGGTTTTGCCTGTGCTGGGTACGGGTTTTGCATGTGTTGGGTTCTGGTTTTGCGTGCTTTGCATGCTAGTTTTGCATGTGTTAGGTGCTGGTTTTGTGTGTGTTGGCTGCTGGTTTTGCGTGCGTTGGGTACTGGTTTTGTGTGCGTTGGTTACAGATTTTGCACTTGTTGGGTGCTGGTTTTGTGGGTGTTGGTGCTTGTGTTGACGGTGTTGGGTGCTGGTTTTGCGTGTGTTGGTTGCTCGTTTTGCGTTTGTTGGTTGCTCGTTTTGCGTGTGTTGGGTGCTGGTTTTGATTGTGTTGGGTGCTGGTTTTGCGTGTGTTGGTTGCTCGTTTTGCTTGTGTCGGGTGCTGGTTTTGCGTGTGTTGGGTGCTTGTTTTGCATGTGTTGGGTGCTAGTTTTGCATGTGTTGGATGCTGGTTTTGCATGTGTCGGGTGCTGGTTTTGCGTGTGTTGGGTGCTGGTTTTGCATGGGTCCCATGCTGGTTTTGCGGGTGTTGATGTTTTCGTTGACGGTGTTGGGTGCTTGTTTTGCGTGTGTTGGATTTTGATTTTTTGTACATTGGGTGCTGGTTTTGCATGTGTTGGTTGCTGGTTTTGCGTGTGTTGTGTGCTAGCTTTGCGTGTGTCGGGTGCTTGTTTTGCATGTGTCGGGTGCTGGTTTTGTGTGTGTCGCATGCTAGTTTTGCATGTGTCGGGTGCTAGTTTTGCATGTGTTGGGTGCTGGTTTTGCATGTGTCGGGTGCTGGTTTTGCGTATGTCGGGTACTGGTTTTGCGTGTGTTGGTTGCTGGTTTTGCGTGTGCTGGTACTGGTTTTGCGTCTGTTGGGTGCTGGTTTTGCGTGTGTTGGGTACTGGTTTTGCGTGCATTGGGTACTGGTTTTTCGTGTGTTGGGTGCTGGTTTTGTGGGTGTTGCTGCTTGTGTTGAGGGTGTTGGTTGCTGATTTTGCGTGTGTTGGGTGCTGGTTTTGTGGGTGTTGCTGCTTGTGTTGAGGGTGTTGGGTGCTGGTTTTGTGTGTGTTGTGTGCTGGTTTTGTGTGTGTTGGGTTCTGGTTTTGCGGGTGTTGGGTACTGGTTTAGCATGCGTTGGTTACTGATTTTGCGTTTGTTGGGTGCTGGTTTTGTGGGTGCTGGTGCTTGAGTTGACGGTGTTGGGTGCTGGTTTTGCGTGTGTTGGATGTTGATTTTTTGTACATTGGGTGCTGGTTTTGCATGTGTTGGGTGCTTGTTTGCGTGTGTTCAGTGCTGGTTTTGCGTGTGTTGGGTGCTTGTTTTGCATTTGTTGGATGCTGGTTTTTTGTATGTCGGATGCTGGTTTTGCGTGTGTCGGGTGCTGGATTTGCGTGTGCTGGTTTTGCGTGTGTTGGGTGCTAGATTTGCGTGTGTTGGGTGCTTGTTTTGCATGTCGGGTGCTGGTTTTGCGTATGTCGGGTGCTGGTTTTGCGTGTGTTGGGTGCTGGTTTTGTGTGTGCTGGGTGGTGGTTTTGCGTGTTTTGGGTTCTTGTTTTGCATGTGTTAGGTGCTGGTTTTGTGTGTGTTGGGTGCTGGTTTTGCGTGCGTTGGTTACTGATTTTGCGTTTGTTGGGTGCTGGTTTTGTGGGTGTTGGTGCTTGTGTTGACGGTGTTGGGTGCTGGTTTTGCGTGTGTTGGTTGCTCGTTTTGCGTGTGTTGGGTGCTGGTTTTGCTTGTGTCGGGTGCTGGTTTTACGTGTGTTGGGTGCTGGTTTTGCATGTGTTGGGTGCTAGTTTTGCATGTGTTGGGTGCTAGTTTTGCATGTGTTGGGTGCTAGTTTTGCGGGTGTTGGGTGCTGGTTTTGCATGTGTCGGGTGCTGGTTTTGCGGGTGTTGGTGCTTTTTTTGACGGTGTTGGGTCTGGTTTTGCGTGTGTTGGATGTTGATTTTTTGTACATTGGGTGCTGGTTTTGCATGTGTTGGGTGCTTGTTTGCATGTGTTCAGTGCTGGTTTTGTGTGTTTTGGGTGCTTGTTTTGCATGTGTTAGGTGCTGGTTTTGTGTGTGTGGGGTGCTGGTTTTGCGTGCGTTGGGTACTGGTTTAGCATGCGTTGGTTACTGATTTTGCGTTTGTTGGGTGCTGGTTTTGTGGGTGTTGGTGCTTGTGTTGACGGTGTTGGGTGCTGGTTTTGCGTGTGTTGGATGGTGATTTTGTGTACATTGGTTGCTGGTTTTGCATGTGTTGGGTGCTGGTTTTGTGTGTGTTGTGTGCTAGCTTTGCGTGTGTCGGGTGCTGGTTTTGCGTGTGCCGGGTGCTGGTTTTGCGTGTGTTGGGTGCTAGATTTGCGTGTGTTGGGTGCTTGTTTTGCATGTCGGGTGCTTGTTTTGCGTATTTCGGGTGCTGGTTTTGCGTGTGTTGGGTGCTGGTTTTGTGTGTGCTGGTGCTGGTTTTGCGTGTGTTGGTTTCTGGTTTTGTATGTGTTAGATGCTGGTTCTGTGTGTGTTGGGTGCTGGTTTTGCGTGCGTTGGGTACTGGTTTTGCATGTGTTGGTTACTGATTTTGAGTTTGTTGGATGCTGGTTTTGTGGGTGTTGGTGCTTGTGTTGACGGTGTTGGGTGCTGGTTTTGCGTGTGTTGGATGTTGGTTTTGTGTACATTGGTTGCTTGTTTTGCATGTGTTGGGTGCTGGTTTTGTGTGTGTTGGGTGCTGGTTTTGCGTGTGTTGGTTATTGATTTTGAGTTTGTTTGATGCTGGTTTTGTGGGTGTTGGTGCTTGTGTTGACGGTGTTGGGTGCTGGTTTTGCGTGTGTTGGATGTTGGTTTTGTGTACATTGGTTGCTTGTTTTGCATGTGTTGGGTGCTGGTTTTGTGTGTGTTGGGTGCTGGTTTTGCGTGTGTTGGTTGCTCGTTTTGCGTGTGTCGGGTGCTGGTTTTGTGTGTGTTGGGTGCCAGTTTTGCATGTGTTGGGTGCTAGTTTTGCATGTGTTGGGTGCTGGTTTTGCATGTGTCCCGTGCTGATTTTGCGGGTGTTGGTGGTTTAGTTGACTGTGTTGGGTGCTTGTTTTGCGTGTGTTGGATTTTGATTTTTTGTACATTGTGTGCTGGTTTTGCATGTGTTGGGTGCTTGTTTTGCATGGGTCCCATGCTGGTTTTGCGGGTGTTGATGTTTTCGTTGACGGTGTTGGGTGCTTGTTTTGCGTGTGTTGGATTTTGATTTTTTGTACATTGGGTGCTGGTTTTGCATGTGTTGGTTGCTGGTTTTGCGTGTGTTGTGTGCTAGCTTTGCGTGTGTCGGGTGCTTGTTTTGCATGTGTCGGGTGCTGGTTTTGTGTGTGTCGCATGCTAGTTTTGCATGTGTCGGGTGCTAGTTTTGCATGTGTTGGGTGCTGGTTTTGCATGTGTCGGGTGCTGGTTTTGCGTATGTCGGGTACTGGTTTTGCGTGTGTTGGTTGCTGGTTTTGCGTGTGCTGGTACTGGTTTTGCGTCTGTTGGGTGCTGGTTTTGCGTGTGTTGGGTACTGGTTTTGCGTGCATTGGGTACTGGTTTTTCGTGTGTTGGGTGCTGGTTTTGTGGGTGTTGGTGCTTGTGTTGAGGGAGTTGGTTGCTGATTTTGCGTGTGTTGGGTGCTGGTTTTGTGGGTGTTGCTGCTTGTGTTGAGGGTGTTGGGTGCTGGTTTTGTGTGTGTTGTGTGCTGGTTTTGTGTGTGTTGGGTTCTGGTTTTGCGGGTGTTGGTGCTTGTGTTGACGGTGTTGGGTGCTGGTTTTGCATTTGTTGGAGGTTGGTTTTGTGTACATTGGGTGCTAGTTTTGCGTGTGTTGGCTACTGATTTTGCGTTTGTTGGATGCTGGTTTTGTGGGTGTTGGTGCTTGTGTTGACGGTGTTGGGTGCTGGTTTTGCGTGTGTTGGATGTTGGTTTTGTGTACATTGGTTGCTTGTTTTGCATGTGTTGGGTGCTGGTTTTGTGTGTGTTGGGTGCTGGTTTTGCGTGTGTTGGTTGCTCGTTTTGCGTGTGTCGGGTGCTGGTTTTGCGTGTGTTGGGTGCTAGTTTTGCATGTGTTGGGTGCTAGTTTTGCATGTGTTGGGTGCTGGTTTTGCGTGTGTTGGGTACTGGTTTTGCGTGCATTGGGTACTGGTTTTTCGTGTGTTGGGTGCTGGTTTTGTGGGTGTTGGTGCTTGTGTTGAGGGTGTTGGTTGCTGATTTTGCGTGTGTTGGGTGCTAGTTTTGCGGGTGTTGGTGCTTGTGTTGACGGTGTCGGGTGCTGGTTTTGCCTGCGTTGGATACTGGTTTTGTGTGTGTTGGGTGCTGGTTTTGTGGGTGTTGCTGCTTGTGTTGAGGGTGTTGGGTGCTGGTTTTGTGTGTGTTGTGTGCTGGTTATGTGTGTGTTGGGTTCTGGTTTTGCGGGTGTTGGTGCTTGTGTTGACGGTGTTGGGTGCTGGTTTTGCATTTGTTGGATGTTGGTTTTGTGTACATTGGGTGCTGGTTTTGCGTGTGTTGGGTGCTGGTTTTGCATGTGAAGGGTGCTGGTTTTGCGTGTGTCGGGTGCAGGTTTTGCGTGTGTTGGGTGCTAATTTTGCATGTGTTTGGTGCTAGTTTTGTGTGTGTTGGGTGCTGGTTTTGCACGTGTCGGGTGCTGGTTTTGCGGGTGTTGGTGCTTTTGTTGACGGTGTTGGGTGTTGGTTTTGCGTGTGTTTTTTGTTGATTTTTTGTACATTGGGTGCTGGTTTTGCTTGTGTTCGATGCTAGTTTTGCGTGTGTTGGGTGCTAGTTTTGCGTGTGGCGGGTGCTGGTTTTGCGTTTGCCGGGTGCTAGTTTTGCGTGCGTTGGGTGCTAGTTTTGCGTGTTTTGAGTGCTGGTTTTGCATGTGGCGGGTGCTGGTTTTGCGGATGTCGGGCGCTGGTTTTGCGTGTGTTGGGTGCTGGTTTTGCCTGTGTTGGGTGCTGGTTTTGCATGTGTTTGGTGCTAGTTTTGTGTGTGTTGGGTGCTGGTTTTGCACGTGTCGGGTGCTGGTTTTGCGGGTGTTGGTGCTTTTGTTGACGGTGTTGGGTGTTGGTTTTGCGTGTGTTTGTTGTTGATTTTTTGTACATTGGGTGCTGGTTTTGCTTGTGTTCGATGCTAGTTTTGCGTGTGTTGGGTGCTAGTTTTGCGTGTGGCGGGTGCTGGTTTTGCGTTTGCCGGGTGCTAGTTTTGCGTGCGTTGGGTGCTAGTTTTGCGTGTTTTGAGTGCTGGTTTTGCATGTGGCGGGTGCTAGTTTTGCATGTGTTAGGTGCTGGTTTTGTGTGTGTTGGGCGCTGGTTTTGCATGCGTTGGGTGCTGGTTTTGCGTGCATTGGTTACAGATTTTGCGTTTGTTGGGTGCTGGTTTTGTGGGTGTTGGTGCTTGTGTTGACGGTGTTGGGTGCTGGTTTTGTGTGTGTTGGTTGCTCGTTTTGCGTTTGTTGGTTGCTCGTTTTGCGTGAGTTGGGTGCTGGTTTTGCCTGTGTTGGGTGCTGGTTTTGCGTGTGTTGGTTGCTCGTTTTGCTTGTGTCGGGTGCTGGTTTTGTGTGTGTTGGTTGCTCGTTTTGCGTCTGTTGGTTGCTCGTTTTGCGTGTGTTGCCTGCTGGTTTTGCATGTGTCGGGTGCTGGTTTTGCGTGTGTTGGGTGCTAGTTTTGCATGTGTTGGGTGCTAGTTTTGCATGTGTTGGATGCTGGTTTTGCTTGTGTTGGTTGCTGGTTTTGCATGGGTCCCGTGCTGATTTTGCGGGTGTTGATGTTTTTGTTGACGGTGTTGGATGCTTGTTTTGCGTGTGTTGGATTTTGATTTTTTGTACATTGGGTGCTGGTTTTGCATGTGTTGGTTGCTGGTTTTGCGTGTGTTGTGTGCTAGCTTTGCGTGTGTCGGGTGTTTGTTTTGCATGTGTCGGGTGCTGGTTTTGCGTGTGTTTGGTGCTAGTTTTGCATGTGTTGGATGCTAGTTTTGCGTGTGTTGGGTGCTGGTTTTGCATGTGGCGGGTGCTGGTTTAGCGTATGTTGGGTGCTGGTTTTGCGTTTGTTGGGTGCTGGTTTTGTGTGTGCTTGGTACTGGTTTTGCATGTGTTGGGTTCTGGTTTTGCATGTGTTAGGTGCTGGTTTTGCGTGTGTTGGGTACTGGTTTTGTTTGTGTTGGGTGCTGGTTTTCTGGGTGTTGCTGCTTGTGTTGAGGGTGTTGGGTGCTGGTTTTGTGTGTGTTGTGTGCTGGTTTTGTGTGTGTTGGGTTCTGGTTTTGCGGGTGTTGTTGCTTGTGTTGACTGTGTTGGGTGCTGGTTTTGTGTGTGTTGGGTTCTGGTTTTGTGGGTGTTGGTGCTTGTGTTGACTGTGTTGGGTGCTGGTTTTGCGTGTGTTGGATGTTGGTTTTGTATACATTAGTTGCTGGTTTTGCATGTGTTGGGTGCTGGTTTTGCATGTATTGGGTGCTGGTTTTGCGTGTATTGGGTGCTGGTTTTGTGTACATTCGGTGCTGCTTTTGCATGTGTTGGGTACTGGATTGGTGTACATTGGGTGCTAGTTTTGCGTGTATTCGGTGCTCGTTTTGTGTACATTGGGTGCTGCCTTTGCGTGTGTTGGTTGCTAGTTTTGTGTACATTGGGTGCTGGTTTTGCATGTGTTGGGTGCTCGTTTTGTGTACATTGGGTGCTGGTTTTGCGTGTGTTGGTTGCTAGTTTTGTGTACATTGGGTGCTGGTTTTGTGTACATTGGGTGCTGGTTTTGTGTACATTGGGTGCTGGCTTTGCGTGTGTTGGTTGCTAGTTTTGTGTACATTGGGTGCTGGTTTTGCATGTGTTGGGTGCTCGTTTTGTGTACATTGGGTGCTGGTTTTGCATGTGTTGGTTGCTAGTTTTGCGTGTCTTGGGTGCTGGTTTTGCATGTGTCGGGTGCTGGTTTTGCGTGTGTTGGGTGCTAGTTTTGCGTGTCTTGGGTGCTGGTTTTGCATGTGTCGGGTGCTGGTTTTGCGTGTGTTGGGTGCTAGTTTTGCATGTGTTGGGTGCTAGTTTTGCATGTGTTGGATGCTGGTTTTGCTTGTGTTGGTTGCTGGTTTTGCATGGGTCCCGTGCTGGTTTTGCGGGTGTTGATGTTTTTGTTGACGGTGTTGGATGCTTGTTTTGCGTGTGTTGGATTTTGATTTTTTGTACATTGGGTGCTGGTTTTGCATGTGTTGGTTGCTGTTTTTGCGTGTGTTGTGTGCTAGCTTTCCGTGTGTCGGGTGTTTGTTTTGCATGTGTCGGGTGCTGGTTTTGCGTGTGTCGCATGCTAGTTTTGCATGTGTTGGGTGCTAGTTTTGCGTGTGTTGGGTACTGGTTTTGCATGTGTCGGGTGCTGGTTTTGCGTATGTCGGGTACTAGTTTTGCGTGTGTTGGTTGCTGGTTTTGCGTGTGCTGGTACTGGTTTTGCATCCGTTGGGTGCTGGTTTTGCGTGTGTTGGGTACTGGTTTTGCGTGCGTTGGGTACTGGTTTTTTGTGTGTTGGGTGCTGGTTTTGTGGGTGTTGGTGCTTGTGTTAAGGGTGTTGGTTCCTGATTTTGCGTGTGTTGGGTGCTGCTTTTGCGGGTGTTGGTGCTTGTGTTGACAGTGTTGGGTGCTGGTTTTGCGTGCGTTGGGTACTGGTTTTGTGTGTGTTGGGTGCTGTTTTTTGTGGGTGTTGCTGCTTGTGTTGAGGGTGTTGGGTGCTGGTTTTGCGTGCGTTGGGTGCTGGTTTTGTGTGTGTTGGGTGCTGGTTTTGTGTGTGTTGGGTGCTGGTTTTGTGGGTGTTGCTGCTTGTGTTGAGGGTGTTGGGTGCTGGTTTTGTGTGTGTTATGTGCTGGTTTTGTGTGTGTTGGCTGCTGGTTTTGCGTGTGTTTGTTGTTGATTTTTTGTACATTGGGTGCTGGTTTTGCATGTGTTGGGTACTGGATTGGTGTACATTGGGTGCTAGTTTTGCGTGTATTCGGTGCTCGTTTTGTGTACATTGCGTGCTGCCTTTGCGTGTGTTGGTTGCTAGTTTTGCATGTGTTGGATGCTAGTTTTGCGTGTGTTGGGTGCTGGTTTTGCATGTGGCGGGTGCTGGTTTAGCGTATGTTGGGTGCTGGTTTTGCGTTTGTTGGGTGCTGGTTTTGTGTGTGCTTGGTACTGGTTTTGCATGTGTTGGGTTCTGGTTTTGCATGTGTTAGGTGCTGGTTTTGCGTGTGTTGGGTACTGGTTTTGTTTGTGTTGGGTGCTGGTTTTCTGGGTGTTGCTGCTTGTGTTGAGGGTGTTGGGTGCTGGTTTTGTGTGTGTTATGTGCTGGTTTTGTGTGTGTTGGGTTCTGGTTTTCCGGGTGTTGGTGCTTGTGTCGACTGTGTTGGCTGCTGGTTTTGCGTGTGTTTGTTGTTGATTTTTTGTACATTGGGTGCTGGTTTTGCGTGTGTTTGGTGCTAGTATTGCATGTGTTGTGTGCTAGTCTTGTGTGTGTTGGGTGCTGGTTTTGCAAGTGTTGGTTGCTGGTTTTGCGTGTGTTGTGTGCTAGCTTTGCGTGTGTCGGGTGCTTGGTTTGCATGTGTCGGGTGCTGGTTTTGCGTGTGTTGCATGCTAGTTTTGCATGTGTTGGGTGCTGGTTTTGCGTGTCTTGGGTGCTGGTTTTGCATCTGTTGGGTGCTGGTTTTGCGTGTCTTGGGTGCTGGTTTTGTGTACATTGGGTGCTGGTTTTGCATGTGTTGGGTGCTGGTTTTGTGGCTGTTGGTGCTTGTGTTGACGGTGTTGGGTGCTGCTTTTGCGTGTGTTGGATGATGGTTTTGTGTACATTGGGTGCTGGTTTTGCGTGTGTTGGGTGCTGGTTTTGCGTGTGTTGTGTGCTGGTTTTGTGTGTGTTGGGTGCTGGTTTTGCGTCTGTTGGGTGCTGGTTTTGCGTGTGTCGGGTGCTGGTTTTGCTTGTGTCGGGTGCTGGTTTTGCGTTTGTCGGGCGCTTGTTTTGCATGTGTTGGGTGCTAGTTTTGCATGTGTTGGGTGTTGGTTTTGCATGTGTCGGGTGCTGGTTTTGTGGGTGTTGGATGTTGATTTTTTGTACATTGGGTGCTGGTTTTGCATGTGTCAGGTGCTGGTTTTGCGTATGTCGGGTGCTGGTATTGCGTTTGCTGGGTGCTGGTTTTGCGTGTGTTGGGTGCTTGTTTTGCGTGTTCGGGGTACTGGTTTTGCGTGTGTTGGGTGCTGGTTTTGCGTGTGCTGGGTACTAGTTTTGCGTGGGTTTGGTGCTGGTTTTGCATGTGTTGGATCCTGGTTTTGCCTCTGTTGGGTGCTGGTTTTGCCCGTGCTGGGTGCTAGTTTTGCGTGCGTTGGGTACTGGTTTTGCATGTGTCGGGTGCTGGTTTTGCGTATGTCGGGTGCTGGTATTGCGTGTGCTGGGTACTGGTTTTGCGTGTGTTGGTTGCTCGTTTTGCTTGTGTCGGGTGCTGGTTTTGCGTGTGTTGGGTGCTTGTTTTGCATGTGTTGGGTGCTAGTTTTGCATGTGTTGGATGCTGGTTTTGCATGTGTCGGGTGCTGGTTTTGCGTGTGTTGGGTGCTGGTTTTGCATGGGTCCCATGCTGGTTTTGCGGGTGTTGATGTTTTCGTTGACGGTGTTGGGTGCTTGTTTTGCGTGTGTTGGATTTTGATTTTTTGTACATTGGGTGCTGGTTTTGCATGTGTTGGTTGCTGGTTTTGCGTGTGTTGTGTGCTAGCTTTGCGTGTGTCGGGTGCTTGTTTTGCATGTGTCGGGTGCTGGTTTTGTGTGTGTCGCATGCTAGTTTTGCATGTGTCGGGTGCTAGTTTTGCATGTGTTGGGTGCTGGTTTTGCATGTGTCGGGTGCTGGTTTTGCGTATGTCGGGTACTGGTTTTGCGTGTGTTGGTTGCTGGTTTTGCGTGTGCTGGTACTGGTTTTGCGTCTGTTGGGTGCTGGTTTTGCGTGTGTTGGGTACTGGTTTTGCGTGCATTGGGTACTGGTTTTTCGTGTGTTGGGTGCTGGTTTTGTGGGTGTTGCTGCTTGTGTTGAGGGTGTTGGTTGCTGATTTTGCGTGTGTTGGGTGCTGGTTTTGTGGGTGTTGCTGCTTGTGTTGAGGGTGTTGGGTGCTGGTTTTGTGTGTGTTGTGTGCTGGTTTTGTGTGTGTTGGGTTCTGGTTTTGCGGGTGTTGGGTACTGGTTTAGCATGCGTTGGTTACTGATTTTGCGTTTGTTGGGTGCTGGTTTTGTGGGTGTTGGTGCTTGAGTTGACGGTGTTGGGTGCTGGTTTTGCGTGTGTTGGATGTTGATTTTTTGTACATTGGGTGCTGGTTTTGCATGTGTTGGGTGCTTGTTTGCGTGTGTTCAGTGCTGGTTTTGCGTGTGTTGGGTGCTTGTTTTGCATTTGTTGGATGCTGGTTTTTTGTATGTCGGATGCTGGTTTTGCGTGTGTCGGGTGCTGGATTTGCGTGTGCTGGTTTTGCGTGTGTTGGGTGCTAGATTTGCGTGTGTTGGGTGCTTGTTTTGCATGTCGGGTGCTGGTTTTGCGTATGTCGGGTGCTGGTTTTGCGTGTGTTGGGTGCTGGTTTTGTGTGTGCTGGGTGGTGGTTTTGCGTGTTTTGGGTTCTTGTTTTGCATGTGTTAGGTGCTGGTTTTGTGTGTGTTGGGTGCTGGTTTTGCGTGCGTTGGTTACTGATTTTGCGTTTGTTGGGTGCTGGTTTTGTGGGTGTTGGTGCTTGTGTTGACGGTGTTGGGTGCTGGTTTTGCGTGTGTTGGTTGCTCGTTTTGCGTGTGTTGGGTGCTGGTTTTGCTTGTGTCGGGTGCTGGTTTTACGTGTGTTGGGTGCTGGTTTTGCATGTGTTGGGTGCTAGTTTTGCATGTGTTGGGTGCTAGTTTTGCATGTGTTGGGTGCTAGTTTTGCGGGTGTTGGGTGCTGGTTTTGCATGTGTCGGGTGCTGGTTTTGCGGGTGTTGGTGCTTTTTTTGACGGTGTTGGGTCTGGTTTTGCGTGTGTTGGATGTTGATTTTTTGTACATTGGGTGCTGGTTTTGCATGTGTTGGGTGCTTGTTTGCATGTGTTCAGTGCTGGTTTTGTGTGTTTTGGGTGCTTGTTTTGCATGTGTTAGGTGCTGGTTTTGTGTGTGTGGGGTGCTGGTTTTGCGTGCGTTGGGTACTGGTTTAGCATGCGTTGGTTACTGATTTTGCGTTTGTTGGGTGCTGGTTTTGTGGGTGTTGGTGCTTGTGTTGACGGTGTTGGGTGCTGGTTTTGCGTGTGTTGGATGGTGATTTTGTGTACATTGGTTGCTGGTTTTGCATGTGTTGGGTGCTGGTTTTGTGTGTGTTGTGTGCTAGCTTTGCGTGTGTCGGGTGCTGGTTTTGCGTGTGCCGGGTGCTGGTTTTGCGTGTGTTGGGTGCTAGATTTGCGTGTGTTGGGTGCTTGTTTTGCATGTCGGGTGCTTGTTTTGCGTATTTCGGGTGCTGGTTTTGCGTGTGTTGGGTGCTGGTTTTGTGTGTGCTGGTGCTGGTTTTGCGTGTGTTGGTTTCTGGTTTTGTATGTGTTAGATGCTGGTTCTGTGTGTGTTGGGTGCTGGTTTTGCGTGCGTTGGGTACTGGTTTTGCATGTGTTGGTTACTGATTTTGAGTTTGTTGGATGCTGGTTTTGTGGGTGTTGGTGCTTGTGTTGACGGTGTTGGGTGCTGGTTTTGCGTGTGTTGGATGTTGGTTTTGTGTACATTGGTTGCTTGTTTTGCATGTGTTGGGTGCTGGTTTTGTGTGTGTTGGGTGCTGGTTTTGCGTGTGTTGGTTATTGATTTTGAGTTTGTTTGATGCTGGTTTTGTGGGTGTTGGTGCTTGTGTTGACGGTGTTGGGTGCTGGTTTTGCGTGTGTTGGATGTTGGTTTTGTGTACATTGGTTGCTTGTTTTGCATGTGTTGGGTGCTGGTTTTGTGTGTGTTGGGTGCTGGTTTTGCGTGTGTTGGTTGCTCGTTTTGCGGTGTGTCGGGTGCTGGTTTTGTGTGTGTTGGGTGCCAGTTTTGCATGTGTTGGGTGCTAGTTTTGCATGTGTTGGGTGCTGGTTTTGCATGTGTCCCGTGCTGATTTTGCGGGTGTTGGTGGTTTAGTTGACTGTGTTGGGTGCTTGTTTTGCGTGTGTTGGATTTTGATTTTTTGTACATTGTGTGCTGGTTTTGCATGTGTTGGGTGCTTGTTTTGCATGGGTCCCATGCTGGTTTTGCGGGTGTTGATGTTTTCGTTGACGGTGTTGGGTGCTTGTTTTGCGTGTGTTGGATTTTGATTTTTTGTACATTGGGTGCTGGTTTTGCATGTGTTGGTTGCTGGTTTTGCGTGTGTTGTGTGCTAGCTTTGCGTGTGTCGGGTGCTTGTTTTGCATGTGTCGGGTGCTGGTTTTGTGTGTGTCGCATGCTAGTTTTGCATGTGTCGGGTGCTAGTTTTGCATGTGTTGGGTGCTGGTTTTGCATGTGTCGGGTGCTGGTTTTGCGTATGTCGGGTACTGGTTTTGCGTGTGTTGGTTGCTGGTTTTGCGTGTGCTGGTACTGGTTTTGCGTCTGTTGGGTGCTGGTTTTGCGTGTGTTGGGTACTGGTTTTGCGTGCATTGGGTACTGGTTTTTCGTGTGTTGGGTGCTGGTTTTGTGGGTGTTGGTGCTTGTGTTGAGGGAGTTGGTTGCTGATTTTGCGTGTGTTGGGTGCTGGTTTTGTGGGTGTTGCTGCTTGTGTTGAGGGTGTTGGGTGCTGGTTTTGTGTGTGTTGTGTGCTGGTTTTGTGTGTGTTGGGTTCTGGTTTTGCGGGTGTTGGTGCTTGTGTTGACGGTGTTGGGTGCTGGTTTTGCATTTGTTGGAGGTTGGTTTTGTGTACATTGGGTGCTAGTTTTGCGTGTGTTGGCTACTGATTTTGCGTTTGTTGGATGCTAGTTTTGTGGGTGTTGGTGCTTGTGTTGACGGTGTTGGGTGCTGGTTTTGCGTGTGTTGGATGTTGGTTTTGTGTACATTGGTTGCTTGTTTTGCATGTGTTGGGTGCTGGTTTTGTGTGTGTTGGGTGCTGGTTTTGCGTGTGTTGGTTGCTCGTTTTGCGTGTGTCGGGTGCTGGTTTTGCGTGTGTTGGGTGCTAGTTTTGCATGTGTTGGGTGCTAGTTTTGCATGTGTTGGGTGCTGGTTTTGCGTGTGTTGGGTACTGGTTTTGCGTGCATTGGGTACTGGTTTTTCGTGTGTTGGGTGCTGGTTTTGTGGGTGTTGGTGCTTGTGTTGAGGGTGTTGGTTGCTGATTTTGCGTGTGTTGGGTGCTAGTTTTGCGGGTGTTGGTGCTTGTGTTGACGGTGTCGGGTGCTGGTTTTGCCTGCGTTGGATACTGGTTTTGTGTGTGTTGGGTGCTGGTTTTGTGGGTGTTGCTGCTTGTGTTGAGGGTGTTGGGTGCTGGTTTTGTGTGTGTTGTGTGCTGGTTATGTGTGTGTTGGGTTCTGGTTTTGCGGGTGTTGGTGCTTGTGTTGACGGTGTTGGGTGCTGGTTTTGCATTTGTTGGATGTTGGTTTTGTGTACATTGGGTGCTGGTTTTGCGTGTGTTGGGTGCTGGTTTTGCATGTGAAGGGTGCTGGTTTTGCGTGTGTCGGGTGCAGGTTTTGCGTGTGTTGGGTGCTAATTTTGCATGTGTTTGGTGCTAGTTTTGTGTGTGTTGGGTGCTGGTTTTGCACGTGTCGGGTGCTGGTTTTGCGGGTGTTGGTGCTTTTGTTGACGGTGTTGGGTGTTGGTTTTGCGTGTGTTTTTTGTTGATTTTTTGTACATTGGGTGCTGGTTTTGCTTGTGTTCGATGCTAGTTTTGCGTGTGTTGGGTGCTAGTTTTGCGTGTGGCGGGTGCTGGTTTTGCGTTTGCCGGGTGCTAGTTTTGCGTGCGTTGGGTGCTAGTTTTGCGTGTTTTGAGTGCTGGTTTTGCATGTGGCGGGTGCTGGTTTTGCGGATGTCGGGCGCTGGTTTTGCGTGTGTTGGGTGCTGGTTTTGCCTGTGTTGGGTGCTGGTTTTGCATGTGTTTGGTGCTAGTTTTGTGTGTGTTGGGTGCTGGTTTTGCACGTGTCGGGTGCTGGTTTTGCGGGTGTTGGTGCTTTTGTTGACGGTGTTGGGTGTTGGTTTTGCGTGTGTTTGTTGTTGATTTTTTGTACATTGGGTGCTGGTTTTGCTTGTGTTCGATGCTAGTTTTGCGTGTGTTGGGTGCTAGTTTTGCGTGTGGCGGGTGCTGGTTTTGCGTTTGCCGGGTGCTAGTTTTGCGTGCGTTGGGTGCTAGTTTTGCGTGTTTTGAGTGCTGGTTTTGCATGTGGCGGGTGCTAGTTTTGCATGTGTTAGGTGCTGGTTTTGTGTGTGTTGGGCGCTGGTTTTGCATGCGTTGGGTGCTGGTTTTGCGTGCATTGGTTACAGATTTTGCGTTTGTTGGGTGCTGGTTTTGTGGGTGTTGGTGCTTGTGTTGACGGTGTTGGGTGCTGGTTTTGTGTGTGTTGGTTGCTCGTTTTGCGTTTGTTGGTTGCTCGTTTTGCGTGAGTTGGGTGCTGGTTTTGCCTGTGTTGGGTGCTGGTTTTGCGTGTGTTGGTTGCTCGTTTTGCTTGTGTCGGGTGCTGGTTTTGTGTGTGTTGGTTGCTCGTTTTGCGTCTGTTGGTTGCTCGTTTTGCGTGTGTTGCCTGCTGGTTTTGCATGTGTCGGGTGCTGGTTTTGCGTGTGTTGGGTGCTAGTTTTGCATGTGTTGGGTGCTAGTTTTGCATGTGTTGGATGCTGGTTTTGCTTGTGTTGGTTGCTGGTTTTGCATGGGTCCCGTGCTGATTTTGCGGGTGTTGATGTTTTTGTTGACGGTGTTGGATGCTTGTTTTGCGTGTGTTGGATTTTGATTTTTTGTACATTGGGTGCTGGTTTTGCATGTGTTGGTTGCTGGTTTTGCGTGTGTTGTGTGCTAGCTTTGCGTGTGTCGGGTGTTTGTTTTGCATGTGTCGGGTGCTGGTTTTGCGTGTGTTTGGTGCTAGTTTTGCATGTGTTGGATGCTAGTTTTGCGTGTGTTGGGTGCTGGTTTTGCATGTGGCGGGTGCTGGTTTAGCGTATGTTGGGTGCTGGTTTTGCGTTTGTTGGGTGCTGGTTTTGTGTGTGCTTGGTACTGGTTTTGCATGTGTTGGGTTCTGGTTTTGCATGTGTTAGGTGCTGGTTTTGCGTGTGTTGGGTACTGGTTTTGTTTGTGTTGGGTGCTGGTTTTCTGGGTGTTGCTGCTTGTGTTGAGGGTGTTGGGTGCTGGTTTTGTGTGTGTTGTGTGCTGGTTTTGTGTGTGTTGGGTTCTGGTTTTGCGGGTGTTGTTGCTTGTGTTGACTGTGTTGGGTGCTGGTTTTGTGTGTGTTGGGTTCTGGTTTTGTGGGTGTTGGTGCTTGTGTTGACTGTGTTGGGTGCTGGTTTTGCGTGTGTTGGATGTTGGTTTTGTATACATTAGTTGCTGGTTTTGCATGTGTTGGGTGCTGGTTTTGCATGTATTGGGTGCTGGTTTTGCGTGTATTGGGTGCTGGTTTTGTGTACATTCGGTGCTGCTTTTGCATGTGTTGGGTACTGGATTGGTGTACATTGGGTGCTAGTTTTGCGTGTATTCGGTGCTCGTTTTGTGTACATTGGGTGCTGCCTTTGCGTGTGTTGGTTGCTAGTTTTGTGTACATTGGGTGCTGGTTTTGCATGTGTTGGGTGCTCGTTTTGTGTACATTGGGTGCTGGTTTTGCGTGTGTTGGTTGCTAGTTTTGTGTACATTGGGTGCTGGTTTTGTGTACATTGGGTGCTGGTTTTGTGTACATTGGGTGCTGGCTTTGCGTGTGTTGGTTGCTAGTTTTGTGTACATTGGGTGCTGGTTTTGCATGTGTTGGGTGCTCGTTTTGTGTACATTGGGTGCTGGTTTTGCATGTGTTGGTTGCTAGTTTTGCGTGTCTTGGGTGCTGGTTTTGCATGTGTCGGGTGCTGGTTTTGCGTGTGTTGGGTGCTAGTTTTGCGTGTCTTGGGTGCTGGTTTTGCATGTGTCGGGTGCTGGTTTTGCGTGTGTTGGGTGCTAGTTTTGCATGTGTTGGGTGCTAGTTTTGCATGTGTTGGATGCTGGTTTTGCTTGTGTTGGTTGCTGGTTTTGCATGGGTCCCGTGCTGGTTTTGCGGGTGTTGATGTTTTTGTTGACGGTGTTGGATGCTTGTTTTGCGTGTGTTGGATTTTGATTTTTTGTACATTGGGTGCTGGTTTTGCATGTGTTGGTTGCTGTTTTTGCGTGTGTTGTGTGCTAGCTTTCCGTGTGTCGGGTGTTTGTTTTGCATGTGTCGGGTGCTGGTTTTGCGTGTGTCGCATGCTAGTTTTGCATGTGTTGGGTGCTAGTTTTTGCGTGTGTTGGGTACTGGTTTTGCATGTGTCGGGTGCTGGTTTTGCGTATGTCGGGTACTAGTTTTGCGTGTGTTGGTTGCTGGTTTTGCGTGTGCTGGTACTGGTTTTGCATCCGTTGGGTGCTGGTTTTGCGTGTGTTGGGTACTGGTTTTGCGGTGCGTTGGGTACTGGTTTTTTGTGTGTTGGGTGCTGGTTTTGTGGGTGTTGGTGCTTGTGTTAAGGGTGTTGGTTCCTGATTTTGCGTGTGTTGGGTGCTGCTTTTGCGGGTGTTGGTGCTTGTGTTGACAGTGTTGGGTGCTGGTTTTGCGTGCGTTGGGTACTGGTTTTGTGTGTGTTGGGTGCTGTTTTTTGTGGGTGTTGCTGCTTGTGTTGAGGGTGTTGGGTGCTGGTTTTGCGTGCGTTGGGTGCTGGTTTTGTGTGTGTTGGGTGCTGGTTTTGTGTGTGTTGGGTGCTGGTTTTGTGGGTGTTGCTGCTTGTGTTGAGGGTGTTGGGTGCTGGTTTTGTGTGTGTTATGTGCTGGTTTTGTGTGTGTTGGCTGCTGGTTTTGCGTGTGTTTGTTGTTGATTTTTTGTACATTGGGTGCTGGTTTTGCATGTGTTGGGTACTGGATTGGTGTACATTGGGTGCTAGTTTTGCGTGTATTCGGTGCTCGTTTTGTGTACATTGCGTGCTGCCTTTGCGTGTGTTGGTTGCTAGTTTTGCATGTGTTGGATGCTAGTTTTGCGTG
>JANJGN010005418.1:0-21964 GCA_026770705.1 Isurus oxyrinchus
TGTGCTGCAGACACTTATTCCACGCTGGATCACCGGGACCACAATCGCACACTGGACCGGACTCTCGACCGATCGGGGGACTATTCTGAGCGGGAGCCACTGAAGGTGGGTACCCATTTACCGTGGCGTCTCTCCCTCTGCGCTAGACCCCCTTGGAGATCCACCCCAGCTGCCGATATATCTCCGCGGCACTGCTGCACCCCTGCACACACAGCGAGTGCCAACCCCAACCCCGCCGGGGGCGGTAGCATGCCTCCCCTCCCTTTTGAGAGGGAGGAGACCCTCCCACAGGGTCTACAGCACCGGCGGCTACAGGAGCAGGTCAGAGGCTGGGAATCCAGCGGTGAGTAACTCACCTCCTGATTCCCCAAAGCCTGTCCACCATCTACAAGGCACAAGTCAGGAGTGTGATAGGATACTCCCCACTTGCCTGGATGAGTGCAGCTCCCACAACACTCGAGAAGCTCGACACCGTCCAGGACAAAGCAGCCCCGCTCGATCGGCCCCCCATCCACAAACATTCACTCCCTCCACCACCGACGCACAGTAGCAGCAGCGTGTGTACCATCTACAAGATGCACTGCAGCAACTCACCAAGGCTCCTTCGACAGCACCTTCCAAACCCACCACCACTACCATCTAGAAGGACAAGGGCAGCAGACACATGGGGAACACCCACCGCCTGGAAGTTCCCCTCCGAGCCACTCACCATCCCGACTTGGAAATATATCGGCCGTTCCTTCACTGTCGCTGGGGTCAAAATCCTGGAACTCCCTCCCTAACAGCGCCGTGGGTGTACCTACACCTCACGGGACAAAATCCTGGAACTCCCTCCCTAACAGCACTGTGGGTGTACCTACACCTCACGGGACAAAATCCTGGAACTCCCTCCCTAACAGCACTGTGGGTGTACCTACACCACACGGGGACAAAATCCTGGAACTCCCTCCCTAACAGCGCCGTGGGTGTACCTACACCACACGGACAAAATCCTGGAACTCCCTCCCTAACAGCACTGTGGGTGTACCTACACCACACGGACAAAATCCTGGAACTCCCTCCCTAACAGCACTGTGGGTGTACCTACACCACACGGACAAAATCCTGGAACTCCCTCCCTAACAGCGCCATGGGTGTACCAACACCACACGGGGACTGCAGCGGCTCAAGAAGGCAGCTCACCCACCACCTTCTCAAGGGGGCAATTAGGGATGGGGCACGAAATGCTGGGTCCACATCCCCATGATGAATGAAAAAAGGGAATTTGTGAAAACCCCTGAAGTTCACAGTATTTGCCAGACGACAAGGAACGATAGGGATGTGGGAGCAACTGAGATGCTCTTGCATAGAGCCAGCACGGTTGTGACAGGCCGAATAGCCTCCTTCTGTACTGTTTCTGTTTGTTATGAATGACTGTCAGCTGGAATTTAACATTGAACTCAGGGAGATAGGAAAATGGTCAGAAGCTGGGTCAGAGAGGGAGTGTCTTAAAGGAGGAGAGAGAGAGAGCGAGAGAGAGGCGGACAGGTTTAGGGAGGGCATTCCAGAGCTCAGGGCCCCCCCCCCCTGGCAGCTGAAGGCACGGCCGCCAATGGTGGAGCGATTCAAATCGGGGAGATGGTCAAGAGGCCAGAATTGGAGGAGCACAGAGATCTCGGAGGGTCGTAGGAGGGTTACAGAGATAGGGAGGGTTGTAGGGGCTGGAGGAGGTTACAGAGATAGGGAGCGGTGTAGGGGCTGGAGGAGGTTACAGAGATAGGGAGGGTTGTAGGGCTGGAGGAGGTAACAGAGATAGGGAGGGGTGTATGGGCTGGAGGAGTTTACAGAGAGAGGGAGGCTTGTTGGGGCTGGAGGAGGTTACAGAGATAGGGAGGGTTGTAGGTGCTGGAGGAGGTTACAGAGATAGGGAGGGGTGTAGGAGCTGAAGGAGGTTACAGAGATCGGGAGTGGTGTAGGAGCTGGAGGAGGTTACAGAGATAGGGAGGGGTGTAGGGGCTGGAGGAGGTTACAGAGATAGGGGTGTAGGGGCTGGAGGAGGTTACAGAGATAGGGAGGGGTGTAGGGGCTGGAGGAGGTTACAGAGATAGGGGTGTAGGGGCTGGAGGAGGTTACATAGATAGGGAGTGGTGTAGGGACTGGAGGAGGTTACAGAGAGGGAGCGTTTAGGGGCTGGAGGAGGTTACAGAGATAGGGAGGGTTGTAGGGGCTGGAGGAGTTTACAGGGATAGGGAGGGGTGTAGGGGCTGGAGGAGGTTACAGAGATAGGGAGGGGTGTAGGGACTGGAGGAGTTACAGAGATAGGGAGGGTTGTCGGGGCTGGAGGAGGTTACAGAGATAGGGAGGGGTGTAGGGGCTGGAGGAGGTTACAGAGATAGGAAGGGTTGTAGGGGCTGGAGGAGGTTACAGAGATAGGGAGGGTTGTAGGGGCTGGAGGAGGTTACAGAGATAGGGAGGGGTGTAGGGGCTGGAGGATGTTACAGAGATAGGGAGGGGTGTAGGGGCTGGAGGATGTTACAGAGATAGGGAGGGGTGTAGGGGCTGGAGGAGGTTACAGAGATAGGGAGGGTTGTAGGGGCTGGAGGAGTTTACAGAGATAGGGAGGGGTGTAGGCGCTGGAGGAGGTTACAGAGATAGGGAGGGGTGTAGGGGCTGGAGGAGGTTACAGAGATGGGGAGGGTTGTAGGGGCTGGAGGAGTTTACAGAGATAGGGAGGGGTGTAGGGGCTGGAGGAGGTTACAGAGATAGGGAGGGGTGTAGGGGCTGGAGGAGGTTACAGAGATAGGGAGGGTTGTAGGGGCTGGAGGAGGTGACAGAGATAGGGAGGGGTGTAGGGGCTGGAGGAGGTTACAGAGATAGGGAGGGGTGTAGGGGCTGGAGGAGGTTACAGAGATAGGGAGGGGTGTAGGGGCTGGAGGAGGTTACAGAGATAGGGAGGGGTGTAGGGGCTGGAGGAGGTTACAGAGATAGGGAGGGGTGTAGGGAGTGGAGGAGGTTACAGAGATAGGGAGGGGTGTAGGGGCTGGAGGAGGTGACAGAGATAGGAGGGGTGTAGGGGCTGGAGGAGGTTACAGAGATAGGGAGGGTGTAGGGGCTGGAGGAGGTTACAGAGATAGGGAGGGGTGTAGGGGCTGGAGGAGGTTACAGAGATAGGGGTGTAGGGGCTGGAGGAGGTTACAGTGATAGGGGTGTAGGGGCTGGAGGAGGTTACAGAGATAGGGGTGTAGGGGCTGGAGGAGGTTACAGAGATAGGGAGGGGTGTAGGGGCTGGAGGAGGTGACAGAGATAGGAGGGGTGTAGGGGCTGGAGGAGGTTACAGAGATATGGAGGGTTGTAGAGCCTGGAGGAGGTTACAGAGATAGGGAGGGGTGTAGGGGCTGGAGTAGGTTACAGAGATAGGGAGGGGTGTAGGGGCTGGAGGAGGTTACAGAGATAGGGAGGGGTGTAGGGGCTGGAGGAGGTTACAGAGATAGGGAGGGGTGTAGGGGCTGGAGGAGGTTACAGAGATAGGGAGGGGTGTAGGGGCTGTAGGAGGTTACAGAGATAGGGAGGGGTGTAGGGGCTGTAGGAGGTTACAGAGATAGGGAGGGGTGTAGGGGCTGGAGGAGGTTACAGAGATAGGGTGGTGTGTAGGGGCTGGAGGAGGTTACAGAGATAGGAAGAGGTGTAGGGGCTGGAGGAGGTTACAGAGATAGGGAGGTTGTAGGGGCTGGAGGAGGTTACAGAGATAGGGAGGGGTGTAGGGGCTGGAGGAGGTTACAGAGATAGGGAGGGGTGTAGGGGCTGGAGGAGGTGACAGAGATAGGGAGGGGTGTAGGGGCTGGAGGAGGTTACAGAGATAGGGAGGGGTGTAGGGGCTGGAGGAGGTTACAGAGATAGGGAGGGGTGTAGGGGCTGGAGGAGGTTACAGAGATAGGGAGGGGTGTAGGGGCTGGAGGAGGTTACAGAGATAGGGAGGGTTGTAGGGGCTGGAGGAGGTTACAGAGATAGGGAGGGGTGTAGGGGCTGGAGCAGGTTACAGAGATAGGGAGGGTTGTAGGGGCTGGAGGAGGATACAGAGATAGGGAGGGGTGTAGGGGTTGGAGGAGGTTACAGAGATAGGGTGGTGTGTAGGGGCTGGAGGAGGTTACAGAGATAGGGAGGGGTGTAGGGGCTGGAGGAGGTTACAGAGATAGGGAAGGGTGTAGGGACTGGAGGAGGTTACAGAGATAGGGAGGGATGTAGGGGCTGGAGGAGGTTACAGAGATAGGGAGGTGTGTCGGGGCTGGAGGAGGTTACAGAGATAGGGAGGGGTGTAGGGGCTGGAGGAGGTTACATGGATAGGGAGGGTTGTAGGGGCTGGAGGAGGTTACAGAGATAGGGAGGGGTGTAGGGGCTGGAGGAGGTTACAGAGATAGGGAGGGTTGTAGGGGCTGGAGGAGGTTACAGAGATAGGGAGGGGTGTAGGGGTTGGAGGAGGTTACAGAGATAGGGAGGGGTGTAGGGGCTGGAGGAGGTTACAGAGATAGGGAGGGTTGTTGGGGCTGGAGGAGGTTACAGAGATAGGGAGGGGTGTAGGGACTGGAGGAGGTTACAGAGATAGGGAGGGGTGTAGGGGCTGGAGGAGGTTACAGAGATAGGGAGGGGTGTAGGGGCTGGAGGAGGTTACAGAGATAGGGAGGTGTGTAGGGGCTGGAGGAGGTTACAGAGATAGGGAGTGTTGTTGGGGCTGGAGGAGGTTACAGAGATAGGGAGGGGTGTAGGGGCTGGAGGAGGTTACAGAGATAGAGAGGGGTGTAGGGGCTGGAGGAGGTTACAGAGATAGGGAGGGGTGTAGGGGCTGGAGGAGGTTACAGAGATAGGGAGTGTTGTTGGGGCTGGAGGAGGTTACAGAGATAGGGAGGGGTGTAGGGGCTGGAGGAGGTTACAGAGATAGGGAGTGTTGTTGGGGCTGGAGGAGGTTACAGAAATAGAGAGGAGTGTAGGGGCTGGAGGAGGTTACAGAGATAGGGAGGGGTGTAGGGGCTGGAGGAGGTTACAGAGATAGGGAGGGGTGTAGGGGCTGGAGGAGGTTACAGAGATAGGGAGGGGTGTAGGGGCTGGAGGAGGTTACAGAGATAGGGAGGGGTGTAGGGGCTGGAGGAGGTTACAGAGATAGGGAGGGGTGTAGGGGCTGGAGGAGGTTACAGAGATAGGGAGTGTTGTTGGGGCTGGAGGAGGTTACAGAGATAGGGAGGGGTGTAGGAGCTGGAGGAGGTTACAGAGATAGGGAGGGGTGTAGGGGCTGGAGGAGGTTACAGAGATAGGGAGGGGTGTAGGGGCTGGAGGAGGTTACAGAGATAGGGAGGGGTTTAGAGGCTGGAGGTGGTTACAGAGATAGGGAGGGGTGTAGGGGCTGGAGGAGGTTACAGAGATAGGGAGGGGTGTAGGGGCTGTAGGAGGTTACAGAGATAGGGAGGGTTGTAGGGGCTGGAGGAGTTTACAGAGATAGGGAGGGGTGTAGGGGCTGGAGGAGGTTACAGAGATAGGGAGGGGTGTAGGGGCTGGAGGAGGTTACAGAGATAGGGAGGGGTGTAGGGGCTGGAGGAGGTTACAGAGATAGGGAGGGTTGTAGGGGCTGGAGGAGGTGACAGAGATAGGGAGGGGTGTAGGGGCTGGAGGAGGTTACAGAGATAGGGAGGGGTGTAGGGGCTGGAGGAGGTTACAGAGATGGGGAGGGTTGTAGGGGCTGGAGGAGTTTACAGAGATAGGGAGGGGTGTAGGGGCTGGAGGAGGTTACAGAGATAGGGAGGGGTGTAGGGGCTGGAGGAGGTTACAGAGATAGGGAGGGGTGTAGGGGCTGGAGGAGGTTACAGAGATAGGGAGGGTTGTAGGGGCTGGAGGAGGTTACAGAGATAGGGGTGTAGGGGCTGGAGGAGGTTACAGTGATAGGGGTGTAGGGGCTGGAGGAGGTTACAGAGATAGGGGTGTAGGGGCTGGAGGAGGTTACAGAGATAGGGAGGGGTGTAGGGGCTGGAGGAGGTGACAGAGATAGGAGGGGTGTAGGGGCTGGAGGAGGTTACAGAGATATGGAGGGTTGTAGAGCCTGGAGGAGGTTACAGAGATAGGGAGGGGTGTAGGGGCTGGAGTAGGTTACAGAGATAGGGAGGGGTGTAGGGGCTGGAGGAGGTTACAGAGATAGGGAGGGGTGTAGGGGCTGGAGGAGGTTACAGAGATAGGGAGGGGTGTAGGGGCTGGAGGAGGTTACAGAGATAGGGAGGGGTGTAGGGGCTGTAGGAGGTTACAGAGATAGGGAGGGGTGTAGGGGCTGTAGGAGGTTACAGAGATAGGGAGGGGTGTAGGGGCTGGAGGAGGTTACAGAGATAGGGTGGTGTGTAGGGGCTGGAGGAGGTTACAGAGATAGGAAGAGGTGTAGGGGCTGGAGGAGGTTACAGAGATAGGGAGGTTGTAGGGGCTGGAGGAGGTTACAGAGATAGGGAGGGGTGTAGGGGCTGGAGGAGGTTACAGAGATAGGGAGGGGTGTAGGGGCTGGAGGAGGTGACAGAGATAGGGAGGGGTGTAGGGGCTGGAGGAGGTTACAGAGATAGGGAGGGGTGTAGGGGCTGGAGGAGGTTACAGAGATAGGGAGGGGTGTAGGGGCTGGAGGAGGTTACAGAGATAGGGAGGGGTGTAGGGGCTGGAGGAGGTTACAGAGATAGGGAGGGTTGTAGGGGCTGGAGGAGGTTACAGAGATAGGGAGGGGTGTAGGGGCTGGAGCAGGTTACAGAGATAGGGAGGGTTGTAGGGGCTGGAGGAGGATACAGAGATAGGGAGGGGTGTAGGGGTTGGAGGAGGTTACAGAGATAGGGTGGTGTGTAGGGGCTGGAGGAGGTTACAGAGATAGGGAGGGGTGTAGGGGCTGGAGGAGGTTACAGAGATAGGGAAGGGTGTAGGGACTGGAGGAGGTTACAGAGATAGGGAGGGATGTAGGGGCTGGAGGAGGTTACAGAGATAGGGAGGTGTGTCGGGGCTGGAGGAGGTTACAGAGATAGGGAGGGGTGTAGGGGCTGGAGGAGGTTACATGGATAGCGAGGGTTGTAGGGGCTGGAGGAGGTTACAGAGATAGGGAGGGGTGTAGGGGCTGGAGGAGGTTACAGAGATAGGGAGGGTTGTAGGGGCTGGAGGAGGTTACAGAGATAGGGAGGGGTGTAGGGGTTGGAGGAGGTTACAGAGATAGGGAGGGGTGTAGGGGCTGGAGGAGGTTACAGAGATAGGGAGGGTTGTTGGGGCTGGAGGAGGTTACAGAGATAGGGAGGGGTGTAGGGACTGGAGGAGGTTACAGAGATAGGGAGGGGTGTAGGGGCTGGAGGAGGTTACAGAGATAGGGAGGGGTGTAGGGGCTGGAGGAGGTTACAGAGATAGGGAGGTGTGTAGGGGCTGGAGGAGGTTACAGAGATAGGGAGTGTTGTTGGGGCTGGAGGAGGTTACAGAGATAGGGAGGGGTGTAGGGGCTGGAGGAGGTTACAGAGATAGAGAGGGGTGTAGGGGCTGGAGGAGGTTACAGAGATAGGGAGGGGTGTAGGGGCTGGAGGAGGTTACAGAGATAGGGAGTGTTGTTGGGGCTGGAGGAGGTTACAGAGATAGGGAGGGGTGTAGGGGCTGGAGGAGGTTACAGAGATAGGGAGTGTTGTTGGGGCTGGAGGAGGTTACAGAGATAGGGAGGGGTGTAGGGGCTGGAGGAGGTTACAGAGATAGGGAGGGGTGTAGGGGCTGGAGGAGGTTACAGAGATAGAGAGGAGTGTAGGGGCTGGAGGATGTTACAGAGATAGGGAGGGGTGTAGGGGCTGGAGGAGGTTACAGAGATAGGGAGGGGTGTAGGGTCTGGAGGAGGTTACAGAGATAGGGAGGGGTGTAGGGGTTGGAGGAGGTTACAGAGATAGGGAGGGCTGTAGGGGCTGGAGGAGGTTACAGAGATAGGGAGGGGTGTAGGGTCTGGAGGAGGTTACAGAGATAGGGGTGTAGGGGTTGGAGGAGGTTACAGAGATAGGGAGGGGTGTAGGGGCTGGAGGAGGTTACAGAGATAGGGAGGGGTGTAGGGGTTGGAGGAGGTTACAGAGATAGGGAGGGGTTTAGGGGCTGGAGGAGGTTACAGAGATAGGGAGGGTTGTAGGGGCTGGAGGAGGTTACAGAGATAGGGAGGGGTGTAGGGGCTGGAGGTGTTTACAGAGATAGGGAGGGGTGTAGGGGCTGGAGGAGGTTACAGAGATAGGGAGGGTTGTAGGGGCTGGAGGAGGTTACAGAGATAGGGAGGGGTGTAGGGGCTGGAGGAGGTTACAGAGATAGGGAGGGGTGTAGGGGCTGCAGGAGGTTACAGAGATAGGGAGGGGTGTAGGGGCTGCAGGAGGTTACAGAGATAGGGAGGGGTGTAGGGGCTGGAGGAGGTTACAGAGATAGGGAGGGGTGTAGGGGCTGGAGGAGGTTACAGAGATAGGGAGGGGTGCAGGGCCTGGAGGAGGATACAGAGATAGGGAGGGTTGTAGGGGTTGGAGGAGGTTACAGAGATAGAGAGGGTTGTAGGGGCTGGAGGAAGTTACAGAGATAGGGAGGGGTGTAGGGGCTGGAGGAGGTTACAGAGATAGGGAGGGGTGTAGGGGCTGGAGGTTACAGGGATAGGGAGGGTTGTAGGGGCTGGAGGAGGTTACAGAGATAGGGAGGGGTGTAGGGGCTGGAGGAGGTTACAGAGATAGGGAGGGGTGTAGGGGCTGGAGGAGGTTACAGAGATAGGGAGGGGTGTAGGGGCTGGAGGAGGTTACAGAGATAGGGAGGGGTGTAGGGGCTGGAGGAGGTTACAGAGATAGGGAGGGGTGTAGGGGCTGGAGGAGGTTACAGAGATAGGGAGGGGTGTAGGGGCTGGAGGAGGTTACAGAGATAGGGAGGGGTGTAGGGGCTGGAGGAGGTTACAGAGATAGGGAGGGTTGTAGGGGCTGGAGGAGGTTACAGAGATAGGGAGGGGTGTAGGGGCTGGAGCAGGTTACAGAGATAGGGAGGGTTGTAGGGGCTGGAGGAGGATACAGAGATAGGGAGGGGTGTAGGGGTTGGAGGAGGTTACAGAGATAGGGTGGTGTGTAGGGGCTGGAGGAGGTTACAGAGATAGGGAGGGGTGTAGGGGCTGGAGGAGGTTACAGAGATAGGGAAGGGTGTAGGGACTGGAGGAGGTTACAGAGATAGGGAGGGATGTAGGGGCTGGAGGAGGTTACAGAGATAGGGAGGTGTGTCGGGGCTGGAGGAGGTTACAGAGATAGGGAGGGGTGTAGGGGCTGGAGGAGGTTAAATGGATAGCGAGGGTTGTAGGGGCTGGAGGAGGTTA
This sequence comes from Isurus oxyrinchus, assembly GCA_026770705.1. Lineage (NCBI taxonomy): Eukaryota > Metazoa > Chordata > Chondrichthyes > Lamniformes > Lamnidae > Isurus > Isurus oxyrinchus. Next base: position 9,323 of record JANJGN010005418.1, read on the forward strand.
CAGAGATAGGGAGGGGTGTAGGGGCTGGAGGAGGTTACAGAGATAGGGAGGGTTGTAGGGGCTGGAGGAGGTTACAGAGATAGGGAGGGGTGTAGGGGTTGGAGGAGGTTACAGAGATAGGGAGGGGTGTAGGGGCTGGAGGAGGTTACAGAGATAGGGAGGGTTGTTGGGGCTGGAGGAGGTTACAGAGATAGGGAGGGGTGTAGGGACTGGAGGAGGTTACAGAGATAGGGAGGGGTGTAGGGGCTGGAGGAGGTTACAGAGATAGGGAGGGGTGTAGGGGCTGGAGGAGGTTACAGAGATAGGGAGGTGTGTAGGGGCTGGAGGAGGTTACAGAGATAGGGAGTGTTGTTGGGGCTGGAGGAGGTTACAGAGATAGGGAGGGGTGTAGGGGCTGGAGGAGGTTACAGAGATAGAGAGGGGTGTAGGGGCTGGAGGAGGTTACAGAGATAGGGAGGGGTGTAGGGGCTGGAGGAGGTTACAGAGATAGGGAGGGGTGTAGGGGCTGGAGGAGGTTACAGAGATAGGGAGGGGTGTAGGGGCTGGAGGAGGTTACAGAGATAGGGAGGGGTGTAGGGGCTGGAGGAGGTTACAGAGATAGGGAGGGGTGTAGGGGCTGGAGGAGGTTACAGAGATAGGGAGGGGTGTAGGGGCTGGAGGAGGTTACAGAGATAGGGAGGGGTGTAGGGGCTGGAGGAGGTTACAGAGATAGGGAGGGGTGTAGGGGCTGGAGGAGGTTACAGAGATAGGGAGGGGTGTAGGGGCTGGAGGAGGTTACAGAGATAGGGAGGGTTGTAGGGGCTGGAGGAGGTTACAGAGATAGGAAGGGGTGTAGGGGCTGGAGGTGTTTACAGAGATAGGGACGGGTGTAGGGGCTGGAGGAGGTTACAGAGATAGGGAGGGTTGTAGGGGTTGGAGGAGGTTACAGAGATAGAGAGGGTTGTAGGGGCTGGAGGAAGTTACAGAGATAGGGAGGGGTGTAGGGGCTGGAGGAGGTTACAGAGATAGGGAGGGGTGTAGGGGCTGGAGGTTACAGGGATAGGGAGGGTTGTAGGGGCTGGAGGAGGTTACAGAGATAGGGAGGGGTGTAGGGGCTGGAGGAAGTTACAGAGATAGGGAGGGGTGTAGGGGCTGGAGGAGGTTACAGAGATAGGGAGGGGTGTAGGGGCTGGAGGTTACAGGGATAGGGAGGGTTGTAGGGGCTGGAGGAGGTTACAGAGATAGGGAGGGGTGTAGGGGCTGGAGGAGGTTACAGAGATAGGGAGGGGTGTAGGGGCTGGAGGAGGTTACAGAGATAGGGAGGGGTGTAGGGGCTGGAGGAGGTTACAGAGATAGGGAGGGGTGTAGGGGCTGGAGGAGGTTACAGAGATGGGAGGGGTGTAGGGGCTGGAGGAGGTTACAGAGATAGGGAGGGGTGTAGGGGCTGGAGGAGGTTACAGAGATAGGGAGGGGTGTAGGGGCTGGAGGAGGTTACAGAGATAGGGAGGGTTGTAGGGGCTGGAGGAGGTTACAGGGATAGGGAGGGTTGTAGGGGCTGGAGGAGGTTACAGAGATAGGGAGGGGTGTAGGGGCTGGAGGAGGTTACAGAGATAGGGAGGGGTGTAGGGAGTGGAGGAGGTTACAGAGATAGGGAGGGGTGTAGGGGTTGGAGGAGGTTACAGAGATAGGGAGGGGTGTAGGGGCTGGAGGAGGTTACAGAGATAGGGAGGGGTGTAGGGGCTGGAGGAGGTTACAGAGATAGGGAGGGTTGTAGGGGCTGGAGGAGGTTACAGAGATAGGGAGGGGTGTAGGGGCTGGAGGTGTTTACAGAGATAGGGAGGGGTGTAGGGGCTGGAGGAGGTTACAGAGATAGGGAGGGTTGTAGGGGCTGGAGGAGGTTACAGAGATAGGGAGGGGTGTAGGGGCTGGAGGAGGTTACAGAGATAGGGAGGGGTGTAGGGGCTGCAGGAGGTTACAGAGATAGGGAGGGGTGTAGGGGCTGCAGGAGGTTACAGAGATAGGGAGGGGTGTAGGGGCTGGAGGAGGTTACAGAGATAGGGAGGGGTGTAGGGGCTGGAGGAGGTTACAGAGATAGGGAGGGGTGCAGGGCCTGGAGGAGGATACAGAGATAGGGAGGGTTGTAGGGGTTGGAGGAGGTTACAGAGATAGAGAGGGTTGTAGGGGCTGGAGGAAGTTACAGAGATAGGGAGGGGTGTAGGGGCTGGAGGAGGTTACAGAGATAGGGAGGGGTGTAGGGGCTGGAGGTTACAGGGATAGGGAGGGTTGTAGGGGCTGGAGGAGGTTACAGAGATAGGGAGGGGTGTAGGGGCTGGAGGAGGTTACAGAGATAGGGAGGGGTGTAGGGGCTGGAGGAGGTTACAGAGATAGGGAGGGGTGTAGGGGCTGGAGGAGGTTACAGAGATAGGGAGGGGTGTAGGGGCTGGAGGAGGTTACAGAGATAGGGAGGGGTGTAGGGGCTGGAGGAGGTTACAGAGATAGGGAGGGGTGTAGGGGCTGTAGGAGGTTACAGAGATAGGGAGGGGTGTAGGGGCTGGAGGAGGTTACAGAGATAGGGTGGTGTGTAGGGGCTGGAGGAGGTTACAGAGATAGGAAGAGGTGTAGGGGCTGGAGGAGGTTACAGAGATAGGGAGGTTGTAGGGGCTGGACGAGGTTACAGAGATAGGGAGGGGTGTAGGGGCTGGAGGAGGTTACAGAGATAGGGAGGGGTGTAGGGGCTGGAGGAGGTGACAGAGATAGGGAGGGGTGTAGGGGCTGGAGGAGGTTACAGAGATAGGGAGGGGTGTAGGGGCTGGAGGAGGTTACAGAGATAGAGAGGGGTGTAGGGGCTGGAGGAGGTTACAGAGATAGGGAGGGGTGTAGGGGCTGGAGGTGTTTACAGAGATAGGGACGGGTGTAGGGGCTGGAGGAGGTTACAGAGATAGGGAGGGTTGTAGGGGTTGGAGGAGGTTACAGAGATAGAGAGGGTTGTAGGGGCTGGAGGAAGTTACAGAGATAGGGAGGGGTGTAGGGGCTGGAGGAGGTTACAGAGATAGGGAGGGGTGTAGGGGCTGGAGGTTACAGGGATAGGGAGGGTTGTAGGGGCTGGAGGAGGTTACAGAGATAGGGAGGGGTGTAGGGGCTGGAGGAGGTTACAGAGATAGGGAGGGGTGTAGGGGCTGGAGGAGGTTACAGAGATAGGGAGGGGTGAAGGGGCTGGAGGAGGTTACAGAGATAGGGAGGGGTGTAGGGGCTGGAGGAGGTTACAGAGATGGGAGGGGTGTAGGGGCTGGAGGAGGTTACAGAGATAGGGAGGGGTGTAGGGGCTGGAGGAGGTTACAGAGATAGGGAGGGGTGTAGGGGCTGGAGGAGGTTACAGAGATAGGGAGGGGTGTAGGGGCTGGAGGAGGTTACAGAGATAGGGAGGGGTGTAGGGGCTGGAGGAGGTTACAGAGATAGGGAGGGTTGTAGGGGCTGGAGGAGGTTACAGGGATAGGGAGGGTTGTAGGGGCTGGAGGAGGTTACAGAGATAGGGAGGGGTGTAGGGGCTGGAGGAGGTTACAGAGATAGGGAGGGGTGTAGGGAGTGGAGGAGGTTACAGAGATAGGGAGAGGTGTAGGGGCTGGAGGAGGTTACAGAGATAGGGAGGGGTGTAGGGGCTGGAGGAGTTTACAGAGATAGGGAGGGGTGTAGGGGCTGGAGGAGGTTACAGAGATGGGAGGGGTGTAGGGGGTGGAGGAGGTTACAGAGATAGGGAGGGGTGTAGGGGCTGGAGGAGGTTACAGAGATAGGGAGGGGTGTAGGGGCTGGAGGAGGTTACAGAGATAGGGAGGGGTGTAGGGGCTGGAGGTGGTTACAGAGATAGGGAGGGGTGTAGGGGCTGGAGGAGGTTACAGAGATAGGGAGGGGTGTAGGGGCTGGAGGAGGTTACAGAGATAGGGAAGGGTGTAGGGACTGGAGGAGGTTACAGAGATAGGGAGGGATGTAGGGGCTGGAGGAGGTTACAGAGATAGGGAGGTGTGTCGGGGCTGGAGGAGGTTACAGAGATAGGGAGGGGTGTAGGGGCTGGAGGAGGTTATATGGATAGCGAGGGTTGTAGGGGCTGGAGGAGGTTACAGAGATAGGGAGGGGTGTAGGGGCTGGAGGAGGTTACAGAGATAGGGAGGGTTGTAGGGGCTGGAGGAGGTTACAGAGATAGGGAGGGGTGTAGGGGTTGGAGGAGGTTACAGAGATAGGGAGGGGTGTAGGGGCTGGAGGAGGTTACAGAGATAGGGAGGGTTGTTGGGGCTGGAGGAGGTTACAGAGATAGGGAGGGGTGTAGGGACTGGAGGAGGTTACAGAGATAGGGAGGGGTGTAGGGGCTGGAGGAGGTTACAGAGATAGGGAGGGGTGTAGGGGCTGGAGGAGGTTACAGAGATAGGGAGTGTTGTTGGGGCTGGAGGAGGTTACAGAGATAGGGAGGGGTGTAGGGGCTGGAGGAGGTTACAGAGATAGGGAGTGTTGTTGGGGCTGGAGGAGGTTACAGAGATAGGGAGGGGTGTAGGGGCTGGAGGAGGTTACAGAGATAGAGAGGAGTGTAGGGGCTGGAGGAGGTTACAGAGATAGGGAGGGGTGTAGGGGCTGGAGGAGGTTACAGAGATAGGGAGGGGTGTAGGGGCTGGAGGAGGTTACAGAGATAGGGAGGGTTGTAGGGGCTGGAGGAGGTTACAGAGATAGGGAGGGGTGTAGGGGCTGGAGGAGGTTACAGAGATAGGGAGGGGTGTAGGGTCTGGAGGAGGTTACAGAGATAGGGAGGGGTGTAGGGGTTGGAGGAGGTTACAGAGATAGGGAGGGTTGTAGGGGCTGGAGGAGGTTACAGAGATAGGGAGGGGTGTAGGGGCTGGAGGAGGTTACAGAGATAGGGAGGGTTGTAGGGGCTGGAGGAGTGAGTGTAGAGGAGTGAGGACAGCAGGAGCTGACAGGTGAATGGGATGGTCTCACAAAACAGGAGATCATTGGAGTAGTTGAACGTGGATCTCACTGAGGCATGGGAAGGGGATTCAGAGCAGCTGAGATGGGAGAAGCTGGGAAACGTTATGGAGTTCACAGTGCAGGAACAGGTGAAGCTGAAACACTGGCACATTGTTCACCAGTTCCCTCATCTGCTGCTTCTCAGAGGGTATCACACTGTCAGGGTAATGTAGAGGGAGATCTACACTGTATCTAACCCGTGCTGTACCTGTCCTGGGAGCGCTCGATGCTGACACTGGGTATAAAGTGGGGAAGGACACACTGTCAGGGTAATGTAGAGGGAGATCTACACTGTATCTAACCCGTGCTGTACCTGCCCTGGGAGCGCTCGATGCTGACACTGGGTATAAAGTGGGGGACACACTGTCAGGGTAATGTAGAGGGAGCTCTACACTGTATCTAACCCGTGCTGTACCTGCCCTGGGAGCGCTCGATGCTGACACTGGGTATAAAGTGGGAGGGACACACTGTCAGGGTAATGTAGAGGGAGATCTACACTGTATCTAACCCGTGCTGTACCTGCCCTGGGAGCGCTCGATGCTGACACTGGGTATAAAGTGGGGGACACACTGTCAGGGTAATGTAGAGGGAGATCTACACTGTATCTAACCCGTGCTGTACCTGCCCTGGGAGCGCTCGATGCTGACACTGGGTATAAAGTGGGGGAGGGACACACTGTCAGGGTAATGTAGAGGGAGATCTACACAGTATCTAACCCGTGCTGTACCTGCCCTGGGAGCGCTCGATGCTGACACTGGGTATAAAGTGGGGGGAGGGACACACTGTCAGGGTAATGTAGAGGGAGATCTACACAGTATCTAACCCGTGCTGTACCTGCCCTGGGAGTGCTCGATGCTGACACTGGGAATAAAGTGGGGGAGACACACTGTCAGGGTAATGTAGAGGGAGCTCTACACTGTATCTAACCCGTGCTTTACCTGCCCTGGGAGCGCTCGATGCTGACACTGGGTATAAAGTGGGGGAGACACACTGTCAGGGTAATGTAGAGGGAGGTCTACACTGTATCTAACCCCTGCTGTACCTGCCCTGGGAGCGCTCGATGCTGACACTGGGTATAAAGTGGGGTACACACACTGTCAGGGTAATGTAGAGGGAGCTCTCCACTGTATCTAACCCGTGCTGTACCTGCCCTGGGAGCGCTCGATGCTGACACTGGGTATAAAGTGGGGAGAGGGACACACTGTCAGGGTAATGTAGAGGGAGCTCTACACTGTATCTAACCCGTGCTGTACCTGCCCTGGGAGCGCTCGATGCTGACACTGGGTATAAAGTGGGGAGACACACTGTCAGGGTAATGTAGAGGGAGCTCTACACTGTCTCTAACCCGTGCTGTACCTGCCCTGGGAGCGCTCGATGCTGACACTGGGTATAAAGTGGGAGGACACACTGTCAGGGTAATGTAGAGGGAGCTCTACACTGTATCTAACCCGTGCTGTACCTGCCCTGGGAGCGCTCGATGCTGACACTGGGTATAAAGTGGGAGAGACACACTGTCAGGGTAATGTAGAGGGAGCTCTACACTGTATCTAACCCGTGCTGTACCTGCCCTGGGAGCGCTCGATGCTGACACTGGGTATAAAGTGGGGGGAGGGACACACTGTCAGGGTGATGTAGAGGGAGATCTACACTGTATCTAACCCGTGCTGTACCTGCCCTGGGAGCGCTCGATGCTGACACTGGGTATAAAGTGGGGGAGACACACTGTCAGGGTAATGTAGAGGGAGGTCTACACTGTATCTAACCCCTGCTGTACCTGCCCTGGGAGCGCTCGATGCTGACACTGGGTATAAAGTGGGGGAGACACACTGTCAGGGTAATGTAGAGGGAGCTCTACACTGTATCTAACCCGTGCTGTACCTGCCCTGGGAGCGCTCGATGCTGACACTGGGTATAAAGTGGGAGGACACACTGTCAGGGTAATGTAGAGGGAGCTCTACACTGTATCTAACCCGTGCTGTACCTGCCCTGGGAGCGCTCGATGCTGACACTGGGTATAAAGTGGGGAGAGGGACACACTGTCAGGGTAATGTAGAGGGAGATCTACACTGTCTCTAACCCGTGCTGTACCTGCCCTGGGAGCGCTCGATGCTGACACTGGGTATAAAGTGGGAGGACACACTGTCAGGGTAATGTAGAGGGAGCTCTACACTGTATCTAACCCGTGCTGTACCTGCCCTGGGAGCGCTCGATGCTGACACTGGGTATAAAGTGGGAGAGACACACTGTCAGGGTAATGTAGAGGGAGCTCTACACTGTATCTAACCCGTGCTGTACCTGCCCTGGGAGCGCTCGATGCTGACACTGGGTATAAAGTGGGAGGACACACTGTCAGGGTAATGTAGAGGGAGCTCTACACTGTATCTAACCCGTGCTGTACCTGCCCTGGGAGCGCTCGATGCTGACACTGGGTATAAAGTGTGAGAGACACACTGTCAGGGTAATGTAGAGGGAGGTCTACACTGTATCTAACCCGTGCTGTACCTGCCCTGGGAGCGCTCGATGCTGACACTGGGTATAAAGTGGGAGGACACACTGTCAGGGTAATGTAGAGGGAGCTCTACACTGTATCTAACCCGTGCTGTACCTGCCCTGGGAGCGCTCGATGCTGACACTGGGTATAAAGTGGGAGGGACACACTGTCAGGGTGATGTAGAGGGAGATCTACACTGTATCTAACCCGTGCTGTACCTGCCCTGGGAGCGCTCGATGCTGACACTGGGTATAAAGTGGGAGGGACACACTGTCAGGGTGATGTAGAGGGAGCTCTACACTGTATCTAACCCGTGCTGTACCTGCCCTGGGAGCGCTCGATGCTGACACTGGGTATAAAGTGGGAGGGACACACTGTCAGGGTAATGTAGAGGGAGCTCTACACTGTATCTAACCCGTGCTGTACCTGCCCTGGGAGCGCTCGATGCTGACACTGGGTATAAAGTGGGGGGAGGGACACACTGTCAGGGTAATGTAGAGCGAGCTCTACACTGTATCTAACCCGTGCTGTACCTGCCCTGGGAGCGCTCGATGCTGACACTGGGTATAAAGGGGAGGGAGGGACACACTGTCAGGGTAATGTAGAGGGAGATCTACACTGTATCTAACCCGTGCTGTACCTGCCCTGGGAGCGCTCGATGCTGACACTGGGTATAAAGTGGGGGGAGGGACACACTGTCAGGGTAATGTAGAGCGAGCTCTACACTGTATCTAACCCGTGCTGTACCTGCCCTGGGAGCGCTCGATGCTGACACTGGGTATAAAGTGGGAGGGACACACTGTCAGGGTAATGTAGACGGGGATCTACACTGTATCTAACCCGTGCTGTACCTGCCCTGGGAGCGCTCGATGCTGACACTGGGTATAAAGTGGGGGGAGAGACACACTGTCAGGGTAATGTAGAGGGAGATCTACACTATATCTAACCCGTGCTGTACCTGCCCTGCGAGCGCTCGATGCTGACACTGGGTATAAAGTGGGAGGGACAGAATGTCAGGGTAATGTAGAGGGAGATCTACACTGTATCTAACCCGTGCTGTACCTGCCCTGGGAGCGCTCGATGCTGACACTGGGTATAAAGTGGGGGAGACACACTGTCAGGATAATGTAGAGGGAGCTCTACACTGTATCAAACCCGTGCTGTTCCTGCCCTGGGAGCGCTCGATGCTGACACTGGGTATAAAGTGGGAGAGGGACACACTGTCAGGGTAATGTAGAGGGAGATCTACACTGTATCTAACCCGTGCTGTACCTGCCCTGGGAGCGCTCGATGCTGACACTGGGTATAAAATGGGGGACACACTGTCAGGGTAATGTAGAGGGAGCTCTACACTGTATCTAACCCGTGCTGTACCTGCCCTGGGAGCGCTCGATGCTGACACTAGGTATAAAGTGGGGGAGACACACTGTCAGGGTGATGTAGAGGGAGCTCTACACTGTATCTAACCCGTGCTATACCTGCCCTGCGAACGCTCGATGCTGACACTGGGTATAAAGTGGGAGGGACACACTGTCAGGGTAATGTAGAGGGAGATCTACACTGTATCTAACCCGTGCTGTACCTGCCCTGGGAGCGCTCGATGCTGACACTGGGTATAAAGTGGGAGGGACACACTGTCAGGGTAATGTAGAGGGAGATCTACACTGTATCTAACCCGTGCTGTACCTGCCCTGGGAGCGCTCGATGCTGACACTGGGTATAAAGTGGGAGGGACACACTGTCAGGGTAATGTAGAGGGAGATCTACACTGTATCTAACCCGTGCTGTACCTGCCCTGGGAGCGCTCGATGCTGACACTGGGTATAAAGTGGGGGGAGGGACACACTGTCAGGGTAATGTAGAGGGAGATCTACACTGTATCTAACCCGTGCTGTACCTGCCCTGGGAGCACTCGATGCTGGCACTGGGTATAAAGTGGGAGGGACACACTGTCAGGGTAATGTAGAGGGAGATCTACACTGTATCTAACCCGTGCTGTACCTGCCCTGGGAGCGCTCGATGCTGACACTGGGTATAAAGTGGGAGGGACACACTGTCAGGGTAATGTAGAGGGAGCTCTACACTGTATCTAACCCGTGCTGTACCTGCCCTGGGAGCGCTCGATGCTGACACTGGGTATAAAGTGGGGGGAGGGACACACTGTCAGGGTAATGTAGAGGGAGATCTACACTGTATCTAACCCGTGCTGTACCTGCCCTGGGAGTGCTCGATGCTGACACTGGGTATAAAGTGGGAGGGACACGCTGTCAGGGTAATGTAGAGGGAGATCTACATTGTATCTAACACGTGCTGTACCTGCCCTGGGAGCGCTCGATGCTGACACTGGGTATAAAGTGGGGGGACACAGACTGTCAGGGTAATGTAGAGGGAGCTCTACACTGTATCTAACCCGTGCTGTACCTGCCTTGGGAGCGCTCGATGCTGACACTGGGTATAAAGTGGGGACAGGTGGGACACACTGTCAGGGTAATGTAGAGGGAGCTCTACACTGTATCTAACCCGTGTTGTACCTGCCCTGGGAGCGCTCGATGCTGACACTGGGTATAAAGTGGGGGGAGGGACACACTGTCAGGGTAATGTAGAGGGAGATCTACACTGTATCTAACCCGTGCGGTACCTGCCCTGGGAGCGATCGATGCTGACACTGGGTATAAAATGGTGGGAGGGACACACTGTCAGGGTAATGTAGAGTGAGCTCTACACTGTATCTAACTCGTGCTGTACCTGCCCTGGGAGCGCTCGATGCTGACACTGGGTATAAAGTGGGGAGGGACACACTGTCAGGGTAATGTAGAGGGAGCTCTACACTGTATCTAACTCGTGCTGTACCTGCCCTGGCAGGGATCGATGCTGACACTGGGTATAAAGTGGGGAGACACACTGTCAGGGTAATGTAGAGGGAGCTCTACACTGTATCTAACTCGTGCTGTACCTGCCCTGGCAGGGATCGATGCTGACACTGGGCTGATGAAGAGGCTTCTTGCCCTTTGTGGAATTAGCTGAGCACCTCGAATGCGGTGTGTTTTAAAACACTGCCCGTTCCTCCTAACTTTGATCCACTCACTAATTCTGCATGTCTGCCACCCACAGGATGAGCAATATCGAATCAATACTAACACAGGCAGCCACGGGCCCCTCCAGAACTACCCGGATTAAACCACTAACACGCCACCTAAAGCATGTGCCTGGTATGTTTTGCACTCACCCACCTGCTATACTGGAATTGAGTTCACTGCTGGTTGGGACCAAGTCTGAAGTTAACATGGGAGTTGCCAGTGACATACCCGACTGTACAGGATGTAAGGAGCCACACTAAACACCTTACAGAGAGAGAGAAAGAGAGAGGGGCATGTACACAGAGAGGACTAACCCCTACACTACTGTACCCTGTAGTATTAGTCCAGTAACGTAACCCCTACACTACTGTACCCTGGATTATCAGTCCAGTAATGTAACCCCTTCACTACTGTACCCTGGATTATTAGTCCCAGTATTGTAACCCCTACACTACTGTACCCTGGATTATTAGTCCAGTAACGTATCCCCTACACTACTGTACCCTGGACTATTAGTCCCAGTAACGTAACCCCTACACTACTGTACCCTGCATTATTAGTCCCAGTATTGTAACCCCTACACTACTGTACCCTGGACTATTAGTCCCAGTAACGTAACCCCTTCACTACTATACCCTGGATTATCAGTCCCAGTAACGTAACCCCTACACTACTGTACCCTGGATTATTAGTCCTGTAACGTAACCCCTACACTACTGTACCCTGGATTATTAGTCCGGTAACGTAACCCCTACACTACTGTACCCTAGATTATTAGTCCAGTAATGTTACCCCTACACTACTGTACCCTGGATTATTAGTCCAGTAACGTTACCCCTACACTACTGTACCCTGGATTATTAGTCCAGTAACGTTACCCCTACACTTCTGTACCCTGGATTATTAGTCCAGTAACATAACCCCTACAGTACTGTACCCTTGATTATTAGTCCCAGTAACGTAACCCCTACACTACTGTACCCTGGATTATTAGTCCAGTAACGTAACCCCTACACTACTGTACACTGGATTATTAGTCGCAGTAACGTAACCCCTACACTACTGTACCCTGGATTATTAGTCTAGTAACGTAACCCCTACACCATTGTACCCTGGATTATTAGTCCAGTAACGTAACCCCTACACTACTGTACCCTGGATTATTAGTCCAGTAACGTAACCCCTACACTACTGTACCCTGGATTATTAGTCCCAGTAACGTAACCCCTACACTGCTGTTCCTCGCGTGGTTTCTTCATTGACATCTCGGCTAATTGATCGTTTTGTGTTTCCTTTGCAGAATAACTAGACCATCTCTCAACTGACTAACTGGTGAAGATGCCACTGCCTATTCTGATATATTTTTTACACACCTGTGTGTGTGTGTCTGTGTGTGTGTGTGTGTGTGTATATATATATTATATATATATACATATGTAAAGTATATATATATAAAAATATATATGGACACTGGTAGAGTTTGTGGGCACCGTAAGCAAGCTGATTCTCCTGTGTAGACATCTCAGAAAGCCCATTGAATGGCAGCCTCTCTTTGTACTTAAGAATTATGTCTTTTTTAATAATATATATATATGGGACAATTAGGGTTGATGGGAGTGAGAGAGAGAGAGTGAGAGAGGAGGGGAGGGGACTGTGGTGCGGGGTGTGCTGTGAAACGGCAGATCCTTCGCCACATTTGCTCTGTGCCTTCAACCCCTCGCTTCCCGCTGAAATGCCTCCCCTTACCCCCGACCCTCTGGCCAGCTGCTCGCCTCACCTCGTCCCCCCCTCAGTCGGAACGGGAGAGCGGGAGGTTTCGACGGGGAGGGAGAGCGGCGTAAACATTCCTGAGAGTGACTCCTTGGTCCCCTTGTCTCTTTGAGACCCTTTGTGAGGTGGTGGTGGGGGTGGGGGTGGTGTGTGTGTGTGTATAACACCAGTGAGTTATCCACACCACCGCTTCCCAACCCCCTCACCGTTTCTCCTCCCCCCCCCCTCCTCCCTCCTGCCACATCCTCTCCATACGCCCCTCTTTTGCAAGGGTGTTTCAATTACTCCCCTACCCCTCCCCCCAACGGGGGAGAGATG